>JASDQU010019921.1:5446-21431 GCA_032191745.1 Picea mariana
AAGTGTTGAATCCCTTCGACTCTACGCAACTCCTGCAGCAGCAGTCTTTGATTCCCTTTACTTAGATTCACAACTGAGACTTCTTCTTCAGCCTGCACACTCCTTTCATGGCTTCAACAACCCACTTCCACTTCTGGGCGAATGAGAACAAAAGTTAAACTACTGAGCCTTCATCAACGTACTCCTTGCGGATGACCTCAACTGCACCCTTTGTAGGAATCTCCTGGCTCAGATAGAGAAACAATTGAACCTCATTCTCTCTCTTTTTCAGACTTTATTTTGAAACATGAAATCATATGCACGACATATACAAAGCAAATGCATAACAAGAAAGAAAACATTCATGAGCATAACATTAGTACATAGAGAAAACAACACAAACCATGAGCTTGAATCAAAGCTTCCTTCTATTAATTCAAATGCCTGTACATGGGTGTTCTTCATACAATCTTCTCTGCTTTCTCTTCTCTTCTGAATGCTGGCTTCTGTTACAATGGTACAATGAGGGTGTCTATATCCGTTTTCCCTCTCGAACTCTAAACTATCAAATCTAGACTTAAAATCCTATCTACCAGCATTAACTTAATTAAATGCCTCCTATCTACCAAAGGACGAGAGCTTAAAGGCTCAAGGTCCAATACAATATACAATGTGCCTTCATAAATGGCTTCATTAAAATCTTGCGCTACAATCCCAAAGTATTTTCAAAAGTTTGGGTTTGTTTATCCAGCGAATCTCCGCTTGATGTGCTGGCTCACTTGATGAGTTGGCGATGCTCCTGCATCACTAGGTTATGATTATACCTGCCTGAGGATACAAACGGCCAACCATGACGTTGAAATATGTAAGAAAATTGAGTCGAAACTACAAAAACCAGCTTAAAACCACTTTTGAATTAGTCTATTAGACAAAATAATGGCATAAAAATATATCAAATGGGTAAAAATGTTTTATAAATACTAATAAAATCACAATTTACTATGTCATTTTCATTTTCACCCAAAATAGTGCAATTTGGACTAACATACCTCTAGAATTCAAACACCGATCACGGGAGCAATAGGTAATGGAATCGCAAGCCGTCTGGTTCAGGTAACTCTTCATCCCATCCTCTTCAAATTCAATGGTTTACAATTTTGAATTGGGCTCCAATTTTTTAGTTTTTAAGGGCACAAATTGTGTTTTTCGGTATATGTGGGTTTCTACTAATATGTCGCATATACGACCAGATATACGCCCCTGTGTGAACTACAGGGGGTGTATATCAGGCCCTACCCATGACTGTTCTTGGATAAATTGTGTATATGTGCGGAAAATGGAAAAAAATAAGTTTTTAACTCAAAAATTGTTTTTTTTTTGTAGGATGGTGTTGGAGTGGAGGGAGAGAGAGCATGAGGAGGTATATGTAGCAGTGGAAAGGGATCTGGTGGTTCAAGCGACATTAAAAATATGTGGGATAGACAAGCTTTGGGCTCTCAAAGGAATGAGGGCCTAAGTGAGGTTATTGGAAATGCTGGTGGGATATTGGGATCCAGATAGCGAGAGCTTTATCCTTGATGGGAAACCATTAAGGATCGAAGTAGAGGACATCTACTTCTTGATAGGAATTTCACACCGAGGATAGGTCGTGGACCTTAATTCACGTGGGGCCAGAAGTGGGATGATGGTTGAAGAATACATCAAGGCCCACTGTGTTGCAGGGACTCCCATGGTGGGAAGTCAAATCCCTATCCGGGCTATAGGTAACATCATCCTAAAGATTAGTGTGCTTGTGCTTACCAGGATCATAGGGTCAGCCTCGCTGAATCAAGCATCGAGACCGCTTATGTTTTACGCACTGGAGTGTGTGAGACCTACCATGTACGATTGGTGTACTTCACTGACCAACATGAAAGGTCAGCTGACAGAGTGCAAGAAGGGGGCAAAGAGAAACTTCGGGTTTTGCTTCTATCCTTTGTAGCTTCTTTTTTGAGCAGATCCCAAGCCTGGGACCTAGAGTGGATATCATTTCTAGAGGGCCATGCAATCTAGCTATGGCGCGATGGGTCGAGGTCATGAGATGGCAGGGGGGAGGTAGGGTGGTGACACCCTACAATGATTATTTTTTTCTTCTGGTGGGGGAGACAAATCATAGCTCTGGATGACTATCCCTATGCAGGAATTGATTTAAGAGGTGATCCTAATATGTTGCTTCCACTAGGAGATGCCTACGGTGTCATAGGTAAACAATGTTTTTTATATATTTCATTTTTTGTATTTTTGTATTTTGTATTTCAAAAGTTTTTTTTTTTTTTTCGATGGTGTTTTTAAATATTAACTCGATACTTGTGTGGTTGCAGATGCGTGTCCGCAATAGCCAGAGGGATTCCTACGACACAGGAAGAGGCATCGGGTAGATGAGGCAGTGGGAGGAGATATAGAGAGAGTCCTTCAGAACGTGCAAGGCAACCTGTTGCGTTTGACACAGAGGATTCCTATGGTTCAGGTGGAGGATCTACCTGAAGCCATGCAGAGGTAGGTTGTCGGTGTACCTAGAGAATGGGTATGACTCTTCCAGCATCTCGCCAACACTGTGGTTTTCTATCACGAGACTCATCTGGCACCACAGGCGTAGATGTTGTAGGACATGTATATCGGTTGTATATGTATTTTTGAGGGTTTTAGCCCCAATTTTGTAATATAAAACACCATATTTTTTGGAAATATAAAAAGTGGGATCTTCGGATGTACTTATATCTTACAATGTGTGCATTGATTTAATGGTATTCTTTTCTTTATTAATGTGACAAATGCCAATCCAAAACATAATTAGCGTAGGCATCGAATACATGATTAGAAGTTCTAGGAATGTGAAAATATGCAATAAAATCAAATTGTCATTCTAAAATATGTACCCGTAGGAATCGATGAAATAACGTCGAATCACGCACATGGTACCGACCGTTTAACTGACGTACGACTAATTGAGAATCCAAGTGCACCTCTATAGAGAGAATACCATGTGAGATAGCATCATGCAATAATTATATAATGACGCTATATTCGACCACATTATTCGTGGATGGCCCTAGGCATACGCCACCTGAAGACACCAATAGACCCTTGGACGAGTAAATCACCCAAGCGACGGAAGCTAAGTTCCATGTATGAAGACTGGATCCATCTGTGAATCCTATGTAGACCAAAGATTCCATTGACATCTGTCAACAAAAGGGAAAACTCGATAAGCAAGCCAAAGACAAAAAGGGGAAAAGGTGTATATACACTAAATTTACATTGGTATACAAAGGGTTTTTCCCAAGCCCAGGGCTCAAGCATAATACTTTTTTAAGTAGAGCCCATTTCCAAGCTCAGCCAATTTATTCCCTTCATAATATTCCAACTTGTAGGCTCCTTTTTCTAGAACACATCGCACGATATAAGGACCGTGCCACATGGGTTTAAACTTGCCTGCCCCTAGCGGTTCTTTGTCTTGGTCATACAAGAGGACCAAGTCACCCTCAGCATGCAACCAAGAGTAGACAGACTTATCGTACTAAACCTTGACATGTTTCTTGTTTGCCTCGATAGCCGTAAAGGCGTCTCGACGCTGCTCATCAAGACTCTCTAGGTGTACAAGGCTTCGCTCTAAATCCAAAGTGTCAGGTAGGAGCTCAATTGCCAATTGAGAGAAGGGATTTCACATTCAACAGGAAGTATTGAATCCACACCGTGTACTAATTGAAAAGGAGAAAAACCGTTGGCAGTCTTAACCGAGGTTCGGTATACCCAAAGTGCAGGATATAACATGATGTTCCAGTTGGAATTTCTCCGACTGACATTTTTTTGCAAAATGGTCTTGAGAGACTTATTGATGGCCTTTACTTGCCCATTTTCCTAGGGGTAATAAGGAGACAAGTGATCATGTTTAAACCCCAGCTTAGATGCTAGTTCTATCATCATTTTATTTTGAAAATGACTGCCATGATCAGTGACAATCTCACTCGGGATATCGAACCGGGCGATAATTTGGTTGAATATGAAAAAAGATGCAGTCTTCCCATCGGATTTCACTGTAGGCATGGCTTTGGCCCACTTGGTGAAGTAGTCTACAACCATGATAATGTGTTGATGCCCCCCAGCCAAAGTTGGGTTGAAATCAACAAAATCTACTCCCCACTTAGTGAAGGGACCGACGATAATGATTGGGTGGCGAGGGGCTGGGTGCAAGCACATTTTTCGATTGAACACCTGGAAGGGGTGACACTTCTTAACCGCTTCAATACAATATTTAAAGATGGTGGGCCAAAAGTAACTGGCTCGCAAGATTTTTTGGGCTGTCGCAAGCTTGGATAGATGAATGCCACAAGCCCCTTTGTGGCAATCATTAAGGACTAACTCAACTTCTTCACGAGTTAAGAAATGACGTAAGATGCTATCTATTCCTCGACGATAAAAAGTGTCGCCGACGATTGTATACTTTTTCCCTTGGTATCTAAGACACCGTCAATCATCTCGCGAGAGATGTTGAGCGAACTTCAAGGTTTGAATATATAAAACAATATCTCCATACCAGGGGTCGGACGATGAGACAAGGAAAATGTTTTCATCCGCGAATGAATCGACATGAATAACATCTTCGTCTAACCATGGGAAATCGGATATTAACTCTGCAAAAACTAGTGATTTTTTGGACTTGGCCGAAGCAAAGTCGAGATCAAATTCTTGTAGGATGACAATCCATTTATTATATTTTCTGCCTATGATACGTCTAGTGAGGACGTATTGAAATGGATTAACATCGGGAACCACAGTAGTTTTTCAAAGAAATATATAGTGTCGTAAACGTTGGACTGTGTGGATGATAGCCAAAGATATCTTTTCAACGTGTGAGTAATTTCGTTCAGGACTGACTAAATTTTGACTGAGATAGTATATGACATGATCGCGGAGCTCATCATCCTCTTGAACTAGAACCATATCAATGTTCTCTTAAGATGCAGCGATATACAACAAGTAATCTCTACTGTAATCAGAAGATTTCAGCAGAGGGGTCGATACCAAGGCTTTCTTTAAAGCGTCAAAAGACTGTTGGGCTTGCTCATCCCAGATAAATGGGGTGTCTTTCTTCAATAGGTGCATGAAACCCTTAGTTAAATTGGCATAATTCACAATAAACTGACACAAAAAGTTAGCTTTCCCCTGTAAACCTTGAAGTTGTCTAATCGTGTGCGGGGGAGGCAATTGAAGAATTGCCTCAACGTTAAGTGGATCTACCATGATCCCTGTCTCAGAGACTAAGAATCCTAAGAGACGGCCATATCTAATGCAAAAGATGCATTTATGAGGGTTGAGTCAGATTCTATAGTAGCGACATCTTTCAAAAACTAGTCGAAGGTGCATGGCATGATCCATTCTCTTGCAAGAGTGAGCAACAAGATCATTGAGGTACGCTTCGACTATGTGTTTGAGATCATGAAAAGAGAAAGTCATGGCTCGTTGGAAGGTTTCTCTGGCGTTTTTCAGGCCGAAAGGCATTTTTTGTTATGCAAACGTGCCCCAAGGACATATGTATTTCGTCTTATGTTGGTCTTTGGGTTTGATATGGATTTGGTTATAGCCTGAAAATCCATCCATAAAAGAAAATATTTCGCTTCCCACACACTCGTCGAGAATATGATCAATGAAAGGCGTGGGGAAGTTATCTTTAGGACATGCCTTGTTCAGGTTGCGAAAGTCCATACACATGCAAATGGTTCCTTTGTTTTTATTCACGGGAACAGGGTTGGATACCCATTCGGTCAAGGGAACCAGGTAGATAAAGCTGACATTAAGTAGCTTCTCTACCTCTGCCTTAATAGCGGGGGCCTTCCTAGGATTAACAGCTCTAAAACATTTTCGAACGGGTTTAGCATCCGGGTAAGTTCTAATCTCATGTTAGACAATATGGGGGTCGATCCCTGGCATCTCTTCATATGACCAAGCGAATACGTCTCGAAATTCTTTGAAGAGGTTGGTGTAGATCAGAATATTTGCTAGCAAACAATATGCACCTATATTTACGTTTTCAATCTTGCCAGGGGTACAAGAGATATTGATTTGGATGGTGGGAGAAATACTCGCCATATTCCCTTCAACGTAAATGCCATGTGTATCAAGTGGAACTATGACGTGACCGACTATCTCACTCAGGGTAGATCTAAAATCATCTTGCTCAATTTCTTCAAGACTTGGGAGAAAATAAGATCGATGATGCATATCGTCCCAAGGTCCCAGGGTCACTGAAATAAGAAGTGTGGAAAGGGATGGACCTCTCTACTGAAGCAGGCGTACTGGACATGGTATAAATGTGGTGAATCAGTGCCAAGAAGTCGAAAGTACCCATGAGGGAAGAATACATTTTGACACTGATATTCTCAGTTGCTGGCTGAGAATTGTCGACCACAGGGATCGACGGTCCAACAGATGCGTTCGGGATAGAGTACGCAAAAGATAAATGGTTGATCGTCACAATCTCCCCTTGATGAGGAAAACAAAGCGTGCGGAAAACAGAGGATACGACGACAACCATAGCATAAGTCCAATTGCGACCTAGTAACAAGTTATAATCAAGAGGTGCATCAACTACCTCTACTTCCACTTCTACCATCTTCCCACCTAACTGGACCGGAAAGGTGGGGAGAATACCATGAGAGTGGAAGGAATGACCGTCGAATGCGGTCAACATGGTCAACGACTTTGAAAGGGTTGGAGAACTGATAGCTTTCCAACAGGCTAAGAACATCATGTAAGTGGCAACACCTTCATCAACGACTGCTCGTTTTATGGTATATTTAGAATACTCCATGTGGATTTGGAAAGCCACATGGTAGGATAAGCAAGGCTTCACGTATGTGACATCGAACTTGATGATCTTCGAGCCACTAGGTTCTAAAGATCCTAAGGCAGAGAGTAAGGCATTCCTTTGTGATGGACACGTCTGGAGTACCTCCAAAGCAGACATCGTGCAAGGTGTTTGGCCTAGATCCCCAACAATAGAGTAGTTTTGGGCGGCTTTAGAATTAGGGTTATGGGTAGAGTGCTTGAATACTCATTTTGGAATACGAGGTGGTGGCTCTGGTTTCTCGATCTGTAAATTCATCTCCGAGGGTGGAGGAGGAGCTTCTAGGCTAGTACTAGCTTTTGAAGAGTTGTAATCTCAAGAGCGAGTGGCTATATCGATTTTTGCGTCGACCATATTGATACAAACACGGTCGCCATATTGCGATGGTGGGTTTTGACTCCCACCAGATGCATTTTCGGCGTTTTCGAAGAACTCGAGGCTAAGTGCTAGTTATGAGGAAAATGATTTGTTAGCACAGCGGGAAAAAGATTTAAAAGCCTTGCAACCTCCGCATGTTTGGGGCATAAGTGTGTAAGGTGATCATCTGTACAAAGTTTACAAGGAAGCTTAACCTTAAGATTTTATTTCGTGCCCTCTCCAGCATTATCGTTCTGTTTTCCATTATTATTCATGTCCTTGGGTTTATTCTTCCCACCTCTACGATTATTTTGACCTTTCTGTTTATTCCCATCTTGTTGCTAGTCACCATTTGGGTTTTTCAACGACTGCACAGAATGTACATCCACCGATTGGATGGGTTTGGAGGATCTAGATGAATTTGGTCCTCCGACAAACTTCGTTGCCAAGTCTGCGGAATTTACATTCGTGGACCCTACAATTCCATCGACATGGGGCCCAGGACCCTGTCTAGGATCATGAATCGATCGCGGTGCATCGGGAAGAAGGTGGTATAACATCCCAGACTAAGCATAGTTCAAATCAAATTATTGTGTTCTAAAAATGGCCTCTTCCTCGCTGAAGACCCTGGAAGTAGCAACGTCCTTTGAAATAGGAGCATGCAAAGATTTTAAAAACCATTCTAAAAGAAACTTCGAGGGTATGGGAGTCTTAACTAATCGTCTTCTCCTATACCATTCCTAGATATGGTCTGAAATATAAGTGTCAGAACCCTGGCGGAAATTTGACAAAAGTTCAAGGCCAACATCATAACGAATGGGTAGTTGAAAATGGTTAAGGAAGGCCAACACTAACTATTGAAAAGACCCATATGTTCCCCTAGGTAGCTCAATATACCATTGTGATGCAATCCCGATAAGAGTGCACTGAAACAATCGTAATCTAATAGAATCATGATTCAAAGAATTCGATGAGCACCAAAGGTGAAAAGTAGTGACGTGATCACCGGGGTCCTCGCCATTATTACCTTCAAACTTTGGAATGTCTGACGAAAGATTGGTGGGGACAGGGGGCCATGTGGGATCATGACTCACCAGGTCGTTCATTAGTTTAGACAAATCTGGCAGATTAAGAGTGGCCAGAAAGGGAATACGGGGTTGCGACACCTGACCCCATCCTCCTGCAAAAGACTGAGTATTAGGAGTTTTGTTTCATCCATGGTTCTGGTAAGGACCAGAACCTTGTCCGAAATTAAAAGGCCCTCCTCTAGGCGGACTTGTGAAAGATGGATTGGGCATCATTCCAACAGGAATGTTCTGATAAGGGTTATGAAAATTTCCCCCAGTTGGATGAGCTCCAAACTGATGGTTGTTAAAACTGCCCCCAACTGGATTAGATCCAGGTTGGGGGGTTCCCAAGACATAAGACTAACCTCCTCTGGGTGGGAATCCGGAGGATTGAAGTGGATTCGTTATGCCAAAAGTATTGTTCGAATTCGACACCGAGGGGATAGGGATATAGGGCGGAACTTGTCCACCAACTTGGTTGTTCCATCCAGTTGTAGAAGGATTAGACCCAGGGTTAGGGAAAGGGACACTTCCTACATTATGATTCGCTTGGGGAGCATGATATACACAAAATGGAAAGGGAGTGTAAGGAGGTGTGGTGCCCCCAAGTCCAAGGCTAGCGTTATGTCCAGCAACTAGGATGGCAGTTGAAGACTGTGAAGTGAAACTTGGCATACCATAAGAAAATAGACTAGTAGCCATGGGGATGGTCTAAACATTGTAACTCGACAAGTGGCCAAAACCCCCAAAAAGGTTAGAGGAAAGAGATGAAGCATTAACTACAGGTCGAGCCATAGTACCGGTGTAGGCCTCTGACATTGCAACTATAGTGGCTGTAAGTGTCGAAGGGGTGAAATTAACTATAGTGGGATTGGGAGTTGATGAAATCCCAGTGTTCTGAAGACTAGAATCAATACTCATCCTTGTGGGATCACAAGTATGAAAAGTGGATGTGTGTGTACCACTCATAATAACTCTATGCCTTTTAGAAGGCAATAGCTCGAAAACCGGTGGTAACTGTAACAACTGACGAGACCCGTGAGGAAGCTGGTCTGACTCCACGACGACTTATGATTCTCAACAAATAAAAATATATCCTAAGGCCAACTAGTAATCAAAGAGCATACGAAAAATTCAAACAACCAATGTGCATGCAAACGGGCTAAAGTGGCTGAGTGGCCTCCCTTTCTAAAGAAGGTATGCCTCGTCTAGAAGGGACCTAAGACTCCCTACTAAAGTTTGGAGGTAACATAATAAGTTATAAGGGCCCTCATAGGCTTAACAACTAGTCGGTCAGCCCCCCCCCAGAGAGGTAATCCTCCATAAAGGTTGTGTGTTTTTCGACCCCTATCTGACTCAGGATACAAGAAGAATAACCCCTCCAAGTAACCTATGAGAAACCTAATTCAAGCAACTAATAAACCATTATATAACCGATGCACAAGTGAGTAGTCATAAGTCTGAATCACCATATGGGCAGGGTAGCAAATCCCGAAACCTTGAAAGCAATGCCTCTTACAGAGGTATGGGCACTAGCAAGATCCCCAAATACAAATAAATCCATAGAAATATCTCTGACGCTAGGTGAGTATCTAGGGGTTATCCCTTCAACTCACTTCGCGCGACCTCATGATTAACTCCGGTGTGAGTGGAGCCTCCTGATATTATCAATTATACAATGGATTTCTCAATTCCCTGTCTCAGACACATAAGTTGATTTCATTTCCTTGGATAAGTTTACTCACAAAATCCTATTCCAAGGCACTAAATCTTAGGCTAGTTTGTGCACCCTAAAAACTAAAATTGTGACTAATCAATTTTAGTTTAAAGCGTAAATTTTATTGGCCGTGATTACTCAAAGAGGTATGGAAATGAAACTCATGGTGTTATGACTCTGCATGAAAATAAAAATAGATATAATGCCAAGCCTAACTTTAACTTTTTAGTGAATGATATGCTAAATAAAAACAGTGCAATTTTCAATTTTAACTCTGCAAATCAGAAGTAAAATGCAATCTTTCACTAAATGTGCTAAGCTAATGATAAAGGTTCAAAGACAAAAATACCAACCAATGCAAAATGCCTATTTTTTTTGTATTTTCAATGTATTAAAAAGAAAATGCATGGACTAACAAGCGACTCGATATATAACTTCTATTGTGTATAAAGACAATCACTTGAGTAGAATACCAAACAACTAAGAAGACAACCCAACTACCAAGGACAATAAAATAATTTTGTCCTGGATTTATCAAAAAGGAGGTTGATAAGTCTGCATAGGGAAATGGAAAAATGCCCTCTATGCAAGATAGCAATGGTGAGGCAAATCTTGCTATAACATCCATCAATGCCAAAGGGGGAGATTGTTGGAAAATTGGTTGTCATTGATGTCAACCCTAGAAGAAGTCTAGAAGACCCTAGAAGTGACTTAGTTATCATTGATGTCAACCCTAGAATAATTCTAGAAGCCCCTAGAAGTGATGTTTCTATTTGAAGGAATATCTAAAGTGGTACCCTTATGGATTATCTCTAAGAATGGCCCTCACGTGAACATGCTTTGGATAAGTCTACAAGAAGCCTTGGAAATATGGTTAAGTGGTTGAGAATTCTCAAAGGTGTGGTCATGAAGCATGAAGTTGATTGAAGAAGAAGAATATGAAGGACATTGCAAATGCATGCAAAACATCCATTGATTGATAGTCCTCATCAAGCCATCTCCAATGGTAGGTGACATGCCATGTGGTTCCTCAAGATTCAGAAGTTATGATCTCTTAAAGTTGAAGCCCCAAAGTATGTTCAAGAAGCCTTGGATCTAAGGTCAAAGAAGTTACAAGTTGGCCCTAAATTCAAGTAAAGAAGAAAAGTTGTTACAAACAAGAAGTTATAGGTCGAACCTAAAAAAAGAAAAGGAGGTTCTTGGAAAAGTATAAATACAAATTAAGAACCTCTCATTTTCATCATTCAATATTGTGATCTCTTAGCACAATATTGGCAGTGAATTTTAGAGGGAATATGAAGTGAAGAAGGGAGAAATTTCAAGGGAAGGTGAAGTCTTGCGATGATGTGTTCTAAGGTATATTCTTTGAAGGTAATCTTGTCATTTTAGTTATAACGTTTTTTTATAGAATGATTTAGATAATGAAACTTGGAGTATGTTAAGAAGACATATCAAGGTATCTGTGGTATGAATTGTAGCTTTTGGGTCGTTGTATTTTTGGAGATACACTTTGTGGAAGATAGGGTTTTTTACTAGTCCTGTAACTAGTCTCAAACATGTGTTATGGGTAAAACAACCATAATTTCTTCATAGAGGAACCAAATTCTATGAGACCATTTGCATTGGAAATAATACAGTCTATAGTATGTTTTCTTTGAATTTTAGAATCGGATATCAAATATTGAGTGTGTGGCATGTTATACAATCTCTCTCTCCAGAATAGGCCATAATTCAAGAAGGTCTGCCATATTCACTATATATTCTTTTCAATGATGATTCAAGGAACAAAACTTGGAGAAATTTCATAGAAGATAGTGAAAAATATTGGGTATCAGTTTCAAACATTGATTCATTACAGGGACAGAGTTATACTTGTTTGAAGTTAGGGTTTGTGACTAATCCATAAACTTGTCCCAATCAGGTGTTTGAGATAAATTTAAGAAGTGATGTTGGGGATTATATGTGGACACATGTGGACCTAGGATGTTGATGTGGACTGAATTTCTAAGTGGAATCAGGTTTTGATGATGATGATGATGTAACAGTATCAGTGACAATAAAAGTGACAGGTTTTGATGATGATGATGATGTATTAGTATCAGTGACAGGTTGGTTTTTTATGATGATGAAGTATCAATATCAGTGACAGTAACACTGATAGGTTGAGTCTCCATTTATATTTCATAGAGGAAGGAAGGGGCAAGGAAACGGGGTTGGAGCCTCCTTCCAATTGGTGTTGGAGAATATAGGGAGTTGTAGCTTCCTTTAGGTTGGATCCTATAGAATAGTGGGTTGGAGCCTCCTTCTAGTTGGTGTTGGAGAATACAGGGAGTTGTAGCTTCCTTCATGTTCGATCCTGCAAACTAGGGGGTTGGAGCCTCCTTCTAGTTGGTGATAGAGAATACAAGGATTTGTAGCTTCCTTCAGGTTGGAGCCTGTAAAATAGGGGTTGGAGCATCCTTCCAGTTGGAGTTGGAGAATATAGGGAGTTGTAGCTTCCTTTGGGTTGGGACCTATAAATAATGGGGTTGGAGCCTCCTTCCAATTGGAGTTAGAGAATTTAGGGAGTTGTATCTTCCTTCAGGTCAGATTCTGTAAATTAGGGGGTTGGTGCCTCCTTTCAGTTGGTGCTGGAGAAGCTTGGAAGTTGGTGCTTCTGTGAAAGTAATATTCAAGATATATATTAAAAAGAATTCTGTGGTTTTCTCCCATTTGGGTTTCCATGAAAAACTCTTGTTTATTGTGTATATGTGGTTATATGTTTATGTTATCTTTAATGCAATCATAAGTGATAAATTGTTGATAACTTAATGTTTACATATTGTGATTGAAAATGGTAATAAGTGTTCAATATTCATTCACCCCCCCTCTCAATATTGGTGAATATTCCAACATGCTTGACTCTAGAAAAAAGAAAATACCATATTAATATGAGATTGACTTCTGATTAAGATATATTATAATCCCATTAAACAAAACTAAAGTATTAATTCACTCATATAGAAATCACAACAGTCATAGAAAAAATCGAATCACAGTGCACATAGATATTAGACCTTGGAAACCCAACAATGAAAACTAGATCCAGTGGATATTTATTATGCTCTGGAAATTCATTACAAAGGGTGAGCTATGCATTCTCAAAAATCTTATGCATTTTTAATATCTATAAAAAGAAAAAATTACAAATGTTCATGGCTCAGAGACACCTTCACTCATTGTTGGCACAGGGGCAGACCCAGGGTTCAACACTACAAATACGCACCAAAAAAACCCTATCTATCGGCCCTTTCAGCAACACCTGCGAAGCAGATGAAGTCTCACCCGAGGTAGAGGTAGGGGTGGTTGCAAGACTCAGATGTCTATAACCTTAGCTGGGACACAGACTTGTGATTCTAACACTTAACATAGCACTTAGCAGTTAATCTTCATCAATATTCAATCTTATTATACTTCGCAGATAGAACAGAGCATCGCAACATTTTCTTAGATTTAAGATCTTTCAACACTTAGTAATAGTAAACAGATCAGATCCTGTAGATTAGCACTAAGCATACTCATACATATCATAGCTAACATTCATTCATAGCTCATAAGCACAAAGCATAAATATATCTATCTAAACACATCAAAGCACTTAGAAAAGGAAGAGACAAGCATATCAAGTCGAGGCACAGATCACAACACACAGATTTACCATGGTTCACCCCCACCCTGGGGCTACGCCCACAAAGTATTATTCTTTATTAATGTCTTCAATCGGTTACAACACAAAGCCTCCAAACGTTACTGCGCACAGAACATAATATCTGTGCAACTCGCTAGATCCTTCTTCCTTGCCTTACAACACAAAGCCTTTTACAGTCTCTCATAGGGACTTGCACTCACCTCTGCAAGTCTTACACAAAATGCACAAATCCTTACAATACTTGATCACACAGATCCAACTCTTATCACTTTAGCCAACTTGCACTAAGAAATCACCAAGTGCACTAAGAAACAACTTCTACTATTTCTTACATTGCCTATCTATTTATACATTACAAAAGTGGGCCTAAGTGTGGGTGAACCCATGGGCTGACATCCCTTCCCCATTACATTAACCCAAAACCCTAAAATGACCCAAAAAGCTGTCTAGCTTCCATGATTTCTGCCTCGCGTTGCGCTCGATATTTGACAAGCTGTCAAAGTCCCAAAAACGGTCAAATAGGACCAAGTGTTCCTCAAAACTTGGTCAAGGGCCAACAGACCCCCAACACTCACCTGTGACTCATCCCGAGTCACTCAGGTTTAGGTAACTCTGCCTCAAAGGTCTTGAGCTTGGCTTGAGCCGCTTTGACTTGTCTCTGTGATACTGCTTCTTGCTCAACAAACTTCTAAACAACTTTTTCGCTGATAGGTCCTTCTAGTTGTTGCTCGATTGTAGCAACTACTTGTTCAATTAGTGTTCCTTGGATTTCAATTTCTTCAAACAATAGGTAGGTCTCCTCTTGGCTCGGCTGGAGTTTCTGGGTGACTTCCATCACTCTGTTCTGTGTGGTAAGAATGATTTGTTGGGTAGTGCATTGTTTCTGGGATCTCTTCATCCTCTTAATGGGTGACAGGAGCTTGAGCTGCGCCTGTACTGTATCAGCTTGTTGCTTTGATTCCTGGAGTTGGGACTCCAGTTTCTTCAACTCTGGGTCTTCAGATAGTTGTTCATATATCTGCGCACTTCTGCTACTTATTTGTTTACATTCTACAACAAGTGTTTTAATCCTCTCGACTGTGTTCTGAGCATTCAATTCTCACTGGTCACGCACTTCTTGCAGAGTCTGTGGTATGGTCTGAAGCTCTATTTCCATGACCCTTTGTTGAAGTTGCTGAATAACTTCAACCAACTTCATCACTTGGTGCTCTATGGGCTCTTCAAACTTCTACTCTAAGCCGGTCACAGAACGAAATGATTTGTTGACTACTTCTTCAATTCCTATCTGCTTTGCGAGTAGCTGCTCTTTCTCTTTTTGGATCTTCACCCTGTCTTCTTCAAATTTTGTTTGGAGAGCATTCTTCTCGTGTTGTGTGGTTCGACGTTGTTCAGTAAGTCCCTCTTGTGCTTTCTTTAGGGTCTAGGTGGCCTGCTCTTTTTCTTCCTGAGCACGTCAAAGGCATACTTCGGCTGTATCAACAATATTGTGGAGCTGAACTAATTCATCTCTTGCTTCTTTTGTTCCTTCTGGAAGAGGTGCAGTAAAGGTTTCTCGAATAGACTGGAGTGCTTGTTGTACTCCCTGGAGTGCGATCTCAATATGGCTATACATTTGTTCCTGCTTCGCCTCCTGCTTCTCTATGATATCCTTTGAAGCATCATTGATCGCTGCAACAATGAAATAAAAATCATCCAACGTGAGGGCAGTTCGCATCATGGTTACAGGGGTTCTTGGTTTCTTTCTGGAGGAAGATTTCAGAGGTGAGAAATTCCTTTTCTTTGATGAGTCTTCTTCATCTTGAGGTGGTGGTACTTCGACTCTATAGGTTTCTGTACCTTCTTCGTCATCACCTGCTTCATCTGGTGTAATGGAAGTCATCCTTATAGATAGGTTGTCAACATCCTGGACTTCTTCATTCTTCTTCGTCGAATTTTCTTTCTTTGTCTTACTGGGCCTAAGTGTATCCTGTGCAGTTCTGGGGCTATCAATGTTGAAAATTTCTGTGGGGTCTGCTGGAACAAGAAGGTACGTCGACCATTCTTTGGTGATCTCTTCTAGGTCTTCCTCTGTTAGCTTATAATAGGACTGAAGTTGTTCCTGGTGCTCATCAGCATGTGGGGTTAGGTATATAAAGTGGCAGTCCACGTTGAACTTTATTAGAGGTTGAAATCTTTGTAAAGTGTTCGGGGTTATGCGTGGTTCGCTCCTTATGGATTCTTTTAATTGGTTGTAGTATGTGTGTAAAACGACATTTGATTACCATTTCTTGCTCATGTCGTTCGTGTTAGACACA
>JASDQU010019921.1:26020-38730 GCA_032191745.1 Picea mariana
TAGGATGGATGGCACTAACTTTGCGTTGGCTATGTCATCTGTATGCTTAGTTCTTATTTCTCCGCTGGCTCGAGATGTTCCTGCTCGAGTAGTCGATGGGGAGGATTTCACTCCTCCCGTCAATGATTCTTGGAATCTGGTGGACATTCTTCTTTCCAACATGGTTCTCCCAGTCATTAACTCAAGAAGGACCTCTGTGATAGATTCCTCAAGTTTGGTGAGATCATAGGACATACGCACTCGGGAAAGATAATCGGGGTCACGATGATCTCAAAATGCTGCACTAGGATGAACAATCTACTTGCAATGATCACTGTAGACAATCACTAGTTCTATGGGCTTCGATTTCTCAGTTGGCAAAAGTGTTCTTCGGGCACGGCGCAATGAGCTAAATAGGAAATTCGTCAACATATTTCTTGCAACGGGTATGAATCTTTCATCAACGTTGATCCATTCGTTATGGCATGGTCCAATGGTCTGGTAGTGATATTTTAATTCTTTTTTGCTCGTTCAGGGTGGAATTCGAACGGGTATATTGGTCCAATGGCTATATTTCTTTGCCACGGAGAAGTGCCATATATCGTTGTTCTGGTATCCCAGCGAAAATCAATTCTTGTGATTTTTCCTTCTGCGAAGTTCCCTGTGGAATCTTCTGTAACTTTTCGATCTTCGCCCTCTTCTTACTTAGCTTCCTAGCCTTCTTCCCAGTGAGCTTCGTCTCAGTCATCCTTTTTTCATTCTGATCCTTATCCTCTCTCGACATAGTCACTTCGTGATGCTAAGATTCTTTCTTCAGATCCAAGGGTAATACACCTTCATCATATGGATTAGGTATTTCGGTCTTCTATGGTTCCTCTAATGTGCTTATAGCTTCGACATCCAAGTCCCTGGTCTTTAATAGCTTAGATCTGTTCTCTTGTTCTTCCATCAAGTAGGCGATCTTTCTAGTCATAAATTCCATGAGTTCTTGCTTCTTTTGTTCTAGTGCTTCATTTTCTTCTTTTCTTTAGATCTGGTCTTTTTCAATCCAGATCTTGCCTAACAAAGTTGGAAATGGGGCATAGTCCTCAATAAATTTAATAACTTTGAATTCTTCCTCCGTCGAAGCTCCATGGGTACTCATAGCTATCTGGGTAATCCTACCACATAGGCTTACCATTTTTTCTTTAAACAATCCTATTTTTCCTAGTGAAGGAACCATAGCAGGCCTTCCTAGGGTTTCCCAAGTACTTTCTATCATAATGTTCATCTATGTTCCCTCATCCATATCACATTCAATGTCAAAGTCTCCTATTCTTACTTTGATTTTCTCCTTTTCTTTGAAGATCTCTAACAAACTGGCATCTTTATGTTCATCCAGGGTTTCTTTCATTTTCAGCAACATAATCTTTGATTCTTTCTGGGGTTCTTCTATAATCTTAGTCTCTTGATCTTCTTTAGGGTTTGCTTGCTCTCTATTTAGCTTTTCAAGTTTAGCAATCATTCTAGGGAAATCCAGTACTTCATGGTCCATAGCCTTACAATATAGGCAACTAGGGTTTCTCCCAAGGAATTCCTTAGCAAGATGTTCTGGCCTTCTGCAACTATAACAAAGAGTTAATCCTCTCTTTCTCTTCAATGATCCCCAACTTTTCTTATACTGCGCGCTAGGATCATAATGGCGAACCTGCAAAAATTTCTTTCTAGGATCCTACATCCATTGGTTAGTACAAAAATTATTTCTATGCATAGGTATAACATATCTATCATCATTCTTATCAGATCTTTTCATATCAAACGTTCTGTCATCTAATAATGCCCTAGTTTTCAAGCTAGGAAAAAATCTATCAAGCATACCTAAATCCATACTTTAGAAACAAAAAATTTCACCTCGTTTACTTCTACAGGGCACAAAGCTTCCAGATCTAAGAACTTTTGACTATTCTTACCTTTATCGGAGCACAAAGCTTACAGATCTTACTTCTTTTCTTTAGTATCAACCTCTTTTATTGCAGATCTGACTTCTTTCCTTCAGATCTGTCCTTCCTTCTTCAGCAAAGAGCTTTTTAGATCAAGTGGATCACTGCACACTAGGGCATAGATCCATGCACAGAGCTTTTACAATTTCAGGATGAATCTTTGCACAAAGCTTCTTCTTCTTAGTTCCCAGCAATCACAGTTTCAAGTCCCGACAATGGAACCATTTGTTGGCACAGGGGCAGACCCAGGGTTCAACGCTACAACAACGCACCAACAAAACCCTAACTACCGGCCCTTTCGGCAACACCTACGAAGAATATGAAGTCTCACCCAAGGTAGAGGCAGTGGTGGTTGCAGGACTCAAATGTCTGCAACCTTAGTTGGGACACAGACCTATGATTCTAACACTTAACAGAAAACTTGGCAGTTAATCTTCATCAATATTCAGTCTTATTATACTTCTAAGATAACATAGAGCATCACAACATTTGCTTAGATCTAAGATCTTTCAGCACTTAGTAACAGTAAACAGATCAGATCCTGTAGATCAACACTAAGCATACTCATACATATCAGAGCTAACATTCATTCATAGATCATAAGCACAAAGCATAAATATATCTATCTAAACACATCAAAGCACTTAGCAAAGGAAGAGACAATCATATCAAGTCGAGGCACAAAGCACAACACACAGATTTACCGTGGTTCACCCCCACCTTGGGGCTATGTCCACAAAGTCTTCTTCTTTATTAATGTCTTCAATCGATTACAACACAAAGCCTCCAAACCTTACTGCGCACAAGACAAAAGATCTGCGCAGCTTGCTAGATCCTTCTTCCTTTCCTTACATCACAAAGCCTTCTACAATATCTCATAGGGACTTGCACTCAACTCTACAAGTCTTACACAAAATGCACAAAGCCTTACAATACTGGATCACACAGATCCAACTCTTAGCACTTTAGCCAACTTGCACCAAGCAATCACCAAGTGCACTAAGCAACAACTTCTACTATTTCTTACATTGCCTATCTATTTATACATTACAAAAGTGGGCCTAAGTGTGGGTGAACCCACGGGCTGACATCCCTTCCCCATTACATTAACCCAAAAACCTAAAAGGACCCAAAAAGGGGTCTAGCTTCCACGATTTTTGCTTCGCGTTGCGCTCCATCTTTGACAAGCTGTCGAAGTCCCAAAAATGGTCAAATATGACCAAGTGTTCCTCAAAAATTGGTCAAGGGACAACAATCATCGTGTATAGGCTCCTTAACTCCTTCATCCTTTGATATTAAAGAAGGTTTCACTCTTCAATATATTGTCTCTGTTACTACCCTTCAATATGCCCAAGTTCTCTTTGAATATCTCCCATTGATGTCCTTATTCATCACAACCTTTATTTTCAATGGGTTTCCTTTGAAGGCCAACCATCACAATGGTTTGTTTCAAATTCCAAGTAAAATTTGGACATTTTCTCAACTTTGATAAAAACAATTAAATGCTTATTACAAAGTTTACAAAGTTTTTTTTTTTGTTTTGTTTGCAAGCATCCAAATTGGATCACACCTCCCCATTTTCAAGAGTTTGGTCCCCAAAATCTAGACTGTTAAGGATATGGAAGCACATGGCCTCTATTCTCTCCTCCATATCCACCACTCCCTTATTGAAAAATGTTTCTTGTTTCTTTCTTGTCTGCCCCTATTGTTTTGCTAGAGGAGTTATTCTCTCTCTCCTTTTCATGCTTGACAAAATATTCCTTGCCACCCTTGACCAAGCAATATATGTTTTCTCTCCTGTAGAAGGTAGCATCCATATCCCATAAGTATGTGCTACCAAACATCATTCCATAGGCATCTAATGGTGAAACTTCACATTACACGTCATCAATGTCAATCAAAATATATGCTAATTTATGGACATTTAATTATCAATCCGGTGTTCGTAAACTTCAAGATGAAAGCAAAGGAAGTGCAAGATTAAATCTTATCTCATCTTAACAAAGAAAGGTTGGCAATTGTTTCAAAAAAAATATTGGAATAAAAAAGACGGTAAACTATCGACAAGAATAAAGATGCTTGTGCCAACCATACTGTTGGAATACTTAGAGGGGGGGTGAATCAATATGAGCCCTTTATACCACTTTTAGCCAAAATATATATTATTTCACTTTATCAACAATGTTCAATAGTTTATCATCAATGTATCATATATGATTTCATTCAATATATATATCATAAGCTTGTAATCATAAGAATAATCACATCAACATCACATCAAGAACACAATACACCAGTATTTACATGGAAACCAAAATGGGAGAAAACCATGGAATGCTTTCTTATATATATCAAGAATTCATTCACAGGAAGCACCAACTTCCCAATTCTCCAGCTACAACTAGAAGGAGGCTACAACCCCCTATTTATAGGATCCAACCTGAAGGAAGCTACAACTCCATGAATTCTCTGGCTCCAACCAGAAGAAGGCTACAACCCTCTGATTCTCAGGCTCCAACCTAAAGGAAGCTCCAACTCCTTGATTCTCCAGCTCCAAATGGAAGGAGGATACAACCCCCTTTCCTTGCCCCATCCTACCTCCCTGAAATATAAGTGTAGGCCAACTGTCACTACCATAATCATTTCCACTGTCACTATCACCACCAATGTCACTTCCGCTGTCACATCAACTTGTAACATGCCAACCTGTCACTATATCCAACTTGTCACTGTCATTTATACTCAACCAAATTCTCTCACATGGATCATAAACCAAGTACACCTCTCAACTGGATGTCCAACATCACCAACACATGCCTCTACAAAACATGTACCAATATCACCAACATACCATCACAAGATATGTGTCTCAACCATGTACCAAATCATGTACCAAACCATCAACCTATACCATACCAAATATCAATCATGTACCACAACCTATACCAAAAAAAGTGCATTAACCATGTACCAACACTTGTACCAAACCATGCATCAACCATGCACCTCAACCTGCGCCAAATCATGCATCAATCATGCACCTCAACCTGTACCATCAACCAAGTACCATAACAAGTGCATCAACCATGCGCCAAACCTATATCATCAGCACCTATACCATACCATGTTCCAACCATGTACTATATCATATATCATACCATGTGTGATATGAACCCAGGGGTGATAAGTTTCCAATAATTGGTTGATTCTGTCACTCCTTCAAAAGGGTCATTTACAGATCGTTTTACTTGATCTATTTGCAATTAAAGGTAAAGTTGAAGTCTTATGAGCTTGAATCCAAATTGAATTAAAGTCTTTGTAGATTCCTTGTGTGTTATATGTCATGCTTGCATTTACTCGTCTATGTGTGGAAATTCATGAAAGTAAACATCAGGACAAAATACACATAAGAGATATGACACTTCCCTTGATAATGGAGTTCACCCGATGTGGGATACATCTCTGGGTCATGCTCCAAATCCTGACCGCTTTTATTCTCCTCACTATAATGATGTCTCTCCTTTACAAGTTGTAAGGCCAAAGTCCCTTTTCAGTGATGGAAATAAGAGATAAGAATGTGATCAAGAATGTATACAAGATTCACAAGTTCTCATGCTCATGAGGCATCCATGATGCTGACATGGACATCATTCCCACATACTCAATACATAAAAAGAGGAAGAATAAAATATGATCCCCATCATCATGGAGCCATCAAGTGCCTTAGATATGNAAATCATGTACCAAACCATCAACCTATACCATACCAAATATCGATCATGTACCACAACCTATACCAAAAAAAGTGCATTAACCATTTACCAACACTTGTACCAAACCATGCATCAACCATGCACCTCAACCTGTGCCAAATCATGCATCAATCATGCACCTCAACCTGTACCATCAACCAAGTACCATAACAAGTGCATCAACCATGCACCAAACCTGTATCATCAACACCTATACCATACCATGTTCCAACCATGTATTATATCATATATCATACCATGTGTGATATGAACCTAGGGGTGATAAGTTTCCAATAATTGGTTGATTCTGTCACTCCTTCAAAAGGGTCATTTATAGATCATTTTACTTGATCTATTTGCAATTATTGGTAAAGTTGAAGTCTTATGAGCTTGAATCCAAATTGAATTAAAGTCTTTCTAGATTCCTTGTGTGTTATATGTCATGCTTGCATTTACTCGTCTATGTGTGGAAATTCATGAAAGTAAACATCAGGACAAAATACACATAAGAGATATGACACTTCCCTTGATAACGGAGTTCACCCGATGTGGGCTACATATCTGGGTCATTCTCCAAATCCTGACCGCTTTTATTCTCCTCGCTATAATGATGTCTCTCCTTTACAAGTTGTAAGGCCAAAGTCCCTTTTCGGTGATGGAAATAAGAGATCGGAATGTGACAAAGAATGTATACAAGATTCACAAGTTCTCATGCTCATGAGGCATCCATGATGCTGACATGGACATCATTCCCACATACTCAATACATAAAAAGAGGAAGAATAAAATATGATCCCCATCATCATGGAGCCATCAAGTGCCTTAGATATGATGCTTAGATCCAAGCATAAATATACAGCCCATACAAAGATCCTGAAACCACGAGATTTAGAACTGCTTCATTGGCCACTTATCATGCAAGTGCCACAATCTCTCTAACACATGTAACTGATTGGTTTTATGTGGAAGAAGAGAAGAAAATAAAATATAGAAGGAATAAGTTGGTCATGTTTCCTTACTGTAGCCTCTCCACGCTCCTTCAGACCTGTAACACACATGTTATGTTGCAATATTTAATGACAAAACATCATAATGAAAAGCATGATTACATTGGCTTCTCTAGAACTTATCTTGCTAATCTGAAGCTTTGCTACAAAAACAAACCTCCCCGTTGGATTCGCATTGCCGAATTACCTAAAAACTACTGTCAAATTGTCTCCATCAGACACATGCACTCTCAGGCCTCCTCTGGACCTCTGCCTCAATCCACGTGCAAGTCTGCAATTAATGTATAGGAATTTGCATTGAAATTCATGCTCAGTATGGCCTCATATGGACTAGTGCGCTCCTCCTTCTTCCTCGTGCATTAGCGAAGTTCAGTTCTTAAAGTAAAATTGGGGCAGATTAAACAATGTGGTCATTTGACCTAGTGGTTATCAGAGGCTATGTTAAGGTGTACGTTGTTGGGGGAGGTCCTAGGGTCAAACCCGTGGGCCTCCCTTTTGGCGCATTTGTTACAACCACCCCCCATTTAAAAACTCTACCAGATTTATCGGACCGCTGCCAGATATGGTGGACTTGCTGCCAAGTTTGGTGGAGTGGATGTAACCACCATTAATTTTAGCAGAAGGGTTGGTTGTCATATTCTGTTTGGCGGTGGGTCTAATTTTGGAAAAACTGCCAGATCTGGCGGGACCTTCGCCAGATTTGGCGGGGTCCGCTATTATATGTTTTTTTGCAAATTTGGTCACATGGCCTCATTGGGCATTTCAGGAGTGCCACGTGGTGCCCTCTGATTGGGCCATGTGGCACCCATCTATTGGCCCACTGTTGTTCGGTCACCTGCCACACAGTTGCTGACTGTACCTGCCACGACAGTTGTACGGACTACCACGTCATCCTGTATGGACTGCCACATCACTATACAGACTATCGCGTAAGCATGAATAGACTGCCACATCATCCACCACATCATTGTATGAACTTCCACGTGGCATGATCCGATTGGTCCACGGATCGACCTGAAAATGCCAAATATGGGTGACATGTGGCAGCCTCTTGTGCTGCCAGGTCATCATGATGACATTATGCTGATGTCAGCATGCCAGTGTCACCTTCATGCTCCTACCATGTGTGTTGCATGGATTTTGACATCATCCGTACATATGATGACGTCAACAGTACAGATGCTGACTCATCCATGCTGACTGGGCTAGGTTGACCAAACTTTGACCGCGAATAACTTTCAATCTGTAACTCTATTTGATGATTTGTTTGCACTATTGCAAATATTGTGACACACTCTTTGCGATCATGCCATTTCCACTGAGTTTTGGGAACTTTGAAATTTTCCCTTTCTTTGCCCGCTAAGACCATTCTAGGCCTCTTGGGACACTTCTGAAACTTTTGTGATGTTCCCTAGATGCATCCGGATCAATGTGCCAATCATGCACATAAACCATGTACATAAACACTATACCATGTACCAATCCTGTACCATACCATGTATCAACCATGCACCATAACAAGTGTCTCAACCATATACCATATCACTCTCAATCATGCCATGTACCATAATATAAGCCTCAAGTATATGCAAATATCACAAAGATATGCCTCTAACAATGAACCATAACAACCATATATCAAGTACGAAGAGTATTTCTCAAGCAAGTAACAATATCACCTCAACCATATGCAATAATGTACCATCAAGGGCCTCCAAGACATCCCTTAAGCATGTACCATACAATCCAAAATACAAGTCTCAAAAAAATGCATAAAAGACATACATTTACTCATGAAAACCTTAAGAACAGTATCTTAGATCCTGTAGCAATTGTGTTGTACCATAAAACCTTGTTGCAACTCAATCCTACATTCTTTTTCAAACATTTTCCTCACATACGTGACCTGTCCACCTACAACATGTGTATGTACGCAACCTATCCTTATGAAACTTTCATATGTATGTGACCTGTCCTTATGCAACCCACGTATAACCTCAAAAAAATAGGGTTTCCAGTTTTTTTCAACTCCGAAACTTTCGCTCCTTTAGACTCCTTCGCTGCCTCTGAAAAAATGCCACCATATTTAACCTCAGATTCACTAATAGATTTTCCAAAATATAGACCATAACATTCTTAATATATATATTCAATGTAAGTGTGTGTGTCCAAATTAGAGACTCTTGAGGTGTATTTATCCTTGTTCTAGGTAACCTGTTTCCTTATTTTAGGGGTTTATTGTTACAACCACTTTACCCTTTCATTAAAGACATGTAACCAACTAGGGGCTTCTTGACCATTCTTCGGAGATTCCAACTTCACAAAGTCATATCTCCCTAACCATGAGGAACCAAATGGTATTCCACATATCAAGGAAATGACACAACGAGTACTATCCATCTATGATAGTCTTACTGTTGAAATAGTGTGTAATTGCAAACAATATTCTTATCCCCCTTTGTGGATTGGTCAAATCCTAAACGTAATATGAAAATTAGGAAGTCGGACCCCAGGCAAATTAAAGTGTTTCTAACTACCCAGAAAGAGAAGTCAACCCTGCCAGTGAAGAGACACCTCCTTTCAGTGCTTGTCAGTTTGTATAAAAAAGGAAGCCAGTGCCTCATTTTTTCACTCACTCAGCTTACTCATCTAGTGAGAAAGTATTGAAGGAAGTTGTAGTTACCAGTTTTCGAAAGAAGGAAGAGAGAGATGCGCATTGCTTAGGAGAGTATATTCTCTAGTGTTTGGTTTATTGTCTTGGAACTGGATTGGCTATGGTTTTTTGATTATTTTCTGGTCTAGAATCATGGTAGTTTGTCTCTCGTAGAGAGAGATTTATTCTTATACTATACTTGGTTATTGAATCTATATTAAATAACTTTTTTGGGGTTTTCTTCCCCTTGAGGATTTCCCGGGATAAATGCTTGTGTACTCTGTGATCTTTTTTCTTTCAATAAGATCCTTATTATGATGTTGGTATAACTGTAATAATTACTATTGAACTTGGGAATAATAATAACATCTTAAGAAATAAAATTAACATGGTTTCAGAGAAGGCCTGAAAGAGCATTGTCATAGATTGAGTCTTTAGTTTTGTCAAGATTCAAAAATTAGGGTTTCTTGAATATTTGGAATTTTTGTTGCAAACCACATTGGGAATTGTGCCCTTCCTAGGTGCATCTTTTGGCACAAGAATCGAAGATTTTCAGTGGGAAAAACTCCAGGAAATTCAAACCCTAGTTTGACTTGGTACTAGAAAACCAGAAAACCTGAACCAGAACTAGAACCAGAACGATGTAGTCCAGAATTTTGTAGGTCTAGTTTCAAGGGTCAGAAATTGGAATTTTTGTAAACTAACTATACCAACATACTCGCCTTAGTCCAGCGTATCTTTTGGTGAGTTCAGTTTTCATATCCAAGAAATTTTATTTTTCTATTATTTCTATAGCCTGAAGGGCTAGGGTTTCTACTGTAAAAAAGAATGGCTATCAATATGAGGGTAGAAGATAGACTGGAAGGATATAGAAACTTCATATCTTGGAAGCGTAGGTTGCAGATGATTCTAGACGAGAATGATATCCTAGAACATGTTACAGTGGGTGTACCAGAACCATATGAAGAAGAGCAAAAGTCCAAGCATAAGAAGAATGAAAAGAAAGAAAAGAGAATCGTGTCAGATTCAATAAAGGATCACTTGATCCCTCATATATCCAAACTACAGATAACAAGGAAAATGCATGAAGAACTCAACAGGTTATATGAAAACAAAGACACTAGCTGGAATCTTTCCTTAAGAAATCAACTTCGTAATAGGAAGATGAAAAACTCAGAATATGTCTCATCCTATTTTATGATAATTTATCAGATTAGAGATCAGCTTGCAGCTATTAGAGATGTCATTAGTGACAAAGACATTGTAATCACAACCCTAAATGGGTTTCCAACATTTTGGATTCCTTTTGTACAAGGAGTGTGTGCAAGAAGCAAGTTAACCAAGTTTGATAAGTTATGGGCAGATTGCACACACGAAGAATCTGGACTTGCATACCAATAGAATAAATTAATTGTTGTCGAAGAGAAATCTCTTATAGTTCAAAATAACAGAAGAATTTCATCTAGGAAGAACAATAAAGAAGGTAGCGCCGTAAGAGTTCCAGATAAGAAGAAAGATATTTCAAAGATCAGATGATACAACTGTCAAAAGTTGGGACACTTTTCCTATGACTGCCCTCAAGGAAAATGGAAAAGAAAGCATCAAGCACATGTGGTATAGGAAGAAGAATCTCCTCCCTCAAAGAAATATTTAGTAGAAATTGAGGATTATGTACTTTAAGTTGAAGATAGTTGATTTGAAGAAAGATAGCAAATGGTGGAGTTTGTGGAGCCTCCCCACACAAAAACAAAAGATAAGTATTCATGTTTATTTTTAGTATCTTGTTTACTTTAATACTTTATCATTACAAGTTAGATTTTTGTGAGAATGTTAATTAACCTCATTTTAATTAAGTGTATATGCATATTTATGAAGGAAGTATCAAAGAAGACGATAAAAAAAAAGATAAAATATTTATTTCAGGTATGATCACTCATGAGAGTGACAAAGGTATGTGTTTAGCTATGATAATAAGGGAAAATTTGGTAATTTCATAGCTAGAGTGAAAAAGAGTTCAAAAGTCTTATTAGGGTTTCAGATGTGTACATGGTTGAACAAGTTTTGCTTAAGAAAATATGTGTACTACTCTGACAGAAATCATGATATAGTTTTATTTGAATACAACTTATTGTTACTGACTGACTGGATAAGTGACATATCTTAGAAAGAATATTGTAAGTTTACAGGTCTCGGAAGAAAGAACTTATGCCTTGACTTGCAGAATTTAGACAACAGGAGAAGGACTTATGATATGGTGACAGTCAGTAAGAACCAGACAGTATCCAATATTCATATAGGAGCAGGAGGCTCCTAAAGATGCAGAACATAAATGTTCAATATGAAGAGAAAGATGGACACTCGGATATAGTTGATTGCTCTAGTACCGTTCTTATAGATTCAGAGGGAGCAGGTTGATCCAGTATGAAGTTAGAAAGAAAGAAATGTTCGAACTCAACAAGGCACCCAGGATATTACAAAAGAGAACTTCAAGGATGATGATTATTAGATGTTACATAGTTAAAGAAGCTCTTAGTTTGGTGCAAGAGGGAGCTATGTCTCTAAGTTGAAAATGGAGGATCGTGATTTGGTGCAGTTAGGAAAGCAGGGGTCCATGGAACAGTTTACTCAGTGGATGATTAATGAGATATTTTGATCAAGATGAAAGTTATCCAGTAGATGGATGGTGCCCAACAGATGGGTAGCATGGTATTATACCATGGAAATATTTTGGACCACAAGAGATTTTTTTAGATCCCATAGCTAGACCTTTGTAGAGAAGGAATGAGAAATCCCATAGGTAGACCTTCATAGAGAAGGAAAAGAGAACAGACCTTCGTAGAGAAGGGGAATGAGAAATTTTCCAAGGTTGGCCTCTGTCCAAGTGTTGAGTTTTGGATACTTTAGGGACATGCTAGAATACCCTCGTAGAGAAGGGTGTGACAACCCTTGTAGAGAGGAGTGTGGATGTTTCTCCAAGGGGCAGCGAGCAGATACTATCCTCTAGCCAAGGATTGAGTAGCCTAAAACACAAACCTTGACCATGTGGAATGGTTAGTTGGCTCTTGAGGTTTGTGTCATGATCCTATGTGGATCATGGAAAGGGATTCTAGTCTTGCTCAAGCTAGCATCTTAGCTTCTCTAGTTCATGTGGGATGACTAGGAGTGAATCTATCGTAGTAGTCCTCCCCAATGAATGGGTGAGATAGATGACTACAAGAGAAGGGAGAACATAAAAGAAATGGAAAAAATCATAGAATATCTTTTGTGTGAAGATAAGATATATTCTATGAAGATAAGATATCTTATGTGTGAAGATAAGAAAGAGTATCTTATGCATGAA
>JASDQU010019922.1:3347-19188 GCA_032191745.1 Picea mariana
TATCTCAATATTGATTCACCATAATTTAGTATAATTATGGATATTGCACAATTATAACATGTTATATTGGAGAAAAATATGATTTGATATACCTTTGATTGATGATTAGCAACAAGGTCAATCTGTATGACTATTTATGGAATATATTGATGGGTGATTATGGGGTTTCATGACTCTGTGATGTAATGGAGGTTGGCGCATATCTAAGTGCATTAGAATCAAAGGTATAATACTTAAAATTCCAATATTACTACATCTAAGTTACAAATATTGACTGCAATGATGATATATATGTCAAACATATCATGCATATGGACCATATGGACTTTGGGTTAATCAAAGTTGATGTAATATGTTTTTTTTTTCTTGTCCGTGAGATAAGATTCGTTTTGTTTTGATATTCATTGAATAGGCATGTATGTCATCCCTCAAGTACATGATCAACATCATTGATTAGAATGGGCACTCTGATCTCTCTAGGATTATGAGGAAATAACAAAAACCTTGTTAGTTATGCTAATTTGGATTGTGAACTTTGGTCTAGGCCAAGAGGCCAAACTTTGCTCATTGATGATTATTGGTGTCAATCTAACCATTTCATATTTGATTAGCCTACGAATGGTGTTTGTTGGAGATTTTTTTGTGACTGGGGAAATCAACAACTAGTCGAGCACGTACTCACGTGACACGTGGTCATGTTATCTGACTGCTACCACTATAACCCCATGCATGCCAACGCGGCCCCTCATGCGACACACAAGGCTAGTCAAGGGTTTCGAACCAATGACTTCACATAACGGAGTACCTCAACAGTACACTCCACCGATTGTTCTACACCCCGAGGGTTGTTTGTTGGAGTTTTATTATGTTAATGGGCCTACAAGAGTTTAAAGGAAGCGAATTAGGTAGAGTTAAAGAGATCAAACTTGGCTTTGGAACCACTCTATTATTATCATGGATTTCAAACCTGGGAAAAGTCCAACAATTTTAGAGCTAATGGCTACCCTATGCTCTTCCCATTTGTATTGTATGAGTTTATGATTGAAGTAGCAGAGGTTATGGTGTATGTTTATACTCTAAGTGGAAAACCTATCCATCCATCATTCCTCCCTTATGCTATTACATTTCACCGAACTCCCATACATGTTGATTTTGACTGCATTCAACATATTATTTAGTTTTATGAGAAGAAGGTTTAGGGTCTTAAAATTGACTATCTATGTTGTCCAATTTCAGATTTTCCCCTTCTATTTCATGTTATTTCATGTTGGGTTTGGGATCAAGGGTAAAACCCATTCATTTTTCATTACATTACTTACATAGGTCATGGAGATAAAACACCATGCATACAACATGGCATGTGTCCTATGTGTAACAGCTTGACCATATATAAATTTGTTCATGATCATTGACCTTCAACTTGAACCATGCATCCATACTGATTATACGATCATACTTGACTATCAACTCCATCTCAGTAGCCCTACTTAAACAAATTATTAGGTGATTCTATTCCCACGAGTCAATCTCATTTTCATGTTATTTCCCTTTTGAATTGGTTATACCGTATACATGTTTTAATGAATTAAATGGAGTTGTATCCTTGTTATTTCTCATATATTGTAATCCTCGATTCATATGAGCTACCAACTATATAAACTTATAGTTTGCTTCTGCATTATCAAAGAGTATAAAAACGCTCTATTGTTGAATACTAGTTTTCCATATTCATGTCATTCAGCCTCAATACAATTGTATCATGTTATAATATTGAGTTTTATCAATTGTTTACACTACCTTATACATGTGTAATTGTATCATGTTATAATATTGAGTTTTCTCAATTGTTTACACTACCTTAGACATGTGTATTAAGGTAAATGACATTGATCAAGCTAGTGATAGTCTAGACCATGTATACTTATTTTCAAACATGTGAGTAGAACTATTCAATCACATATATGATATGCAAAGGCGTGATGTTTGAAATCTAGAAATAGTGTTACTATGGTGATATCTCACATGGAAATAAATTGTATGTGCATCCTAAATGCCAGGTCAAAGATGCATATTCCCTTCCCTTGCATCCCTTCCCTTGCATCAACTCATTGTACAATTGCATAGTATTTTGAAACTACTTTAATTATGATTATGCAAGGAAAGGGTAGGCACTATCATTTATTATTCCTTGTCTACACATTATAGAATAGCAAATTATTCCGAAATTACTTTAGTTATGATTCTCCATTGCACTTTTGGTTGAATCTAATTCAAACTAATTAAATGAAAAAAAGGTTGGAATTCATGGCAATGTTGTTTGAAGAAGTTGCAAGAATTGAAGCATTCCCTGTCTCAAAGTCTTGACTAATTTGAAAAAAATCGTAATTGGTTTTTAAGTAAATATATTAATGATGATGTAGTTTTTTTAATATAGTAATGAATGGGAAATGTCATTCCCTCCATGATTGAAGGAAAATATTGTGTTGAATTTTTGTAAACTATATTTATTTTTGAATAGTAGTGTTGGTAAATGGATTGTGCTTCGCGAGAGATGTTAGAATATAATGGATGTGCTCGTTTTACCATCGACAATATCACTATTGTCACCCAACCATTGGCCGAAGCCACCCTCTGAGCACCTTAAGATTGACAGAGAATCATTCTGGAAGCAAACCCTAGGCTAGATAGCCAAACAAAGGGTAGCGCACCTTTCTCCAAGGATAGCTCACCAAACGAGAGTTGATCAGATAGTCCAAACCATAACCAAGAGATAGTCCAAGCCAAAACCGAAATTTGCTAGCTACAATGGCAACTCTCCTCCAAACTTGTGCACAAACTAGGCAGCTGCAATGCACACAAGTGCTGCTCTGCAATTCTAAGAATGCCTGCTAGAATGAAGACTAGCCTCCTGTATTTATACTAATTCTGGCTAACTGTCTGGGCCGAATTCTTATTCTGGGTACCTATTTACTCAGTATATAATATTTCTTATGGTCAACTTCTTCTCTTGGAGGCTAATAACCTAATACAAGTTATCCCCTTCAGCCGACTTGTCTTCTAGGGTTATTAGCCAACTCATTAGGGTTGCTTCTTGTTTCCCGGAATATTATATTCTCGTCAAGATTACACATGGAGGTAAATACCTCCCGCAGCTACCATAATATCAACACTCCCTTCTAGCTAGGGAGGTATTTGAAGGTAATGGTCTTGAGCACAAACATATCATTTACCTGGTAGCATCATCATAGTCGTATAGACTATCTCATGACTAGATCATGAGCACCATCATCACTATCAGTGTCAATAGCTGCATCATCTCTCGAAATCATAATCCATCTAAGTAATCATACATTATGCTGGATAAGTCACTCACTCCATAGAGTGACACAAGAACCATCCTTCTAATCCAGACATATGTCTTAGAAGAATAAATGTCATGAACCATTTTTCGTCTGGGAAATCTCTATCCATTGATCATCCATCTAGCTAATAATCATTTTCAACACTGTTGATAGTCTTCAAGCAAATCGGAACAATATCATTCAATATAACACAACTGTGTCTATCCATAGTAGTACACAACTACAATCCAGTGGTACACTACCACACCAAGTAGCACACGGGTACTTGATCATTGACCTATAGTCACAAACAGTGGAACACATCCACCACAATAGTATACATCTATTGTCTAGAGACATACAGTCTTCGTAACAATCATCTGATATCAACCTGCACATAAATAATGTTATGATATAAACTGAATCATCTAGTCCATTCTTCCACTCACATCTGTGAGATCTTGGAAGAGCATCTGCCCTCAGAAAGCCAAACATCAATGATGAGCTATTTGGACAATTCTTCTCAAGAAAGGAAGAATAACTGTCCTGATTTTTTAGCCTGGACCATTTCCCACCCTGGGCCATTCCTCCGGCACTAAACAAAGTGAAACCTGGAAAGAATGAATCTGCTCTAAGGAATGCCTGTCCATGATTGTTGAACCTAGACCATTCCCCACCCTGGGCCATTCCTCACCCTGGGCCATTCCTCCGGCACTAAACAAAGTGCAACCTGGAGAGAATGAATATGCCCTAAGGAATGATTGTCCTGACCATTTCCTAAGGAAATGAATGTCCTGCACCAACCTCCAAAACGGACCATTCCCCACGTTAACCACAATGGGAAATCGTTAACTGGTGAGGCAGGCCAGTCTTCTTGAGTAACCCTCAAGAAGAGAGACTGCCCTAGACCATTCCCCATATTAACCACAATGGGAAATCGTTGTCTATGGTACATCAACAATCCATCGAACCATTTTCATTACGAAAATGATCGTCCGATCTGGACCATTTTCCTAACAAGAAAATGTCTGTCTGTCAGAAATCTCAAACCACTTTCCGAACTGGAAAGGAATTGCTCATCCTGGACCATTTTTCAAACTGAAAAATGACTGTCCATAAATCAATAACACATCAGTGCTCCCTCTTAACCTGGGAGTCATCTCTTCCTTTTTCAATAAGAAAGTCATCTCCACGAACTCTAGCTTGAGTACGCAAACTCTTTCATCTTGTACAAATGCTTTACCAAAATGTCTGCTTATCTACTCATCTGTGGAGATATATATAGGAGAACCACTTTTTCCTTTCTGGACTTCATCAGAAGAATGTAATTCTTGATCTCAAATGTACTTCAGTTTTCTTTAACACTGGTTTTTCTCTGAAGGCTTCATATAGCTCTGATCAATAAAGTATATCATTGTTGGATTCCTCTTTGGTTCCCACTAGCTTACAACATCGTGGCAAGGATCAAACTGGAACATATCCAAGTGGTACTTCTTTGGACATCATGGGAGTTTTTCATGGATTAGCGATCCATCATCCTAAGATTTTGAGTAACCATTTTGATACAGTATCTTTGTTATAGAAAGTATTCACCACGCTTATGTTGTGCATTGGAGATTCTCCACCAAATTGTCTTCTTCCATCTACATACAAGGGTCTCTTTCTGCTATACCTCAAAGCTTTGAGGTTGCTCTTCATACGCTCTTTGTTCAATTGCTCTAGAGAACAGTCTTTGCCTTTATCTGATGTAAAACTCCAACCCATGGATATTGTGAATGATATAATGACTCATGTAGAGGTATGTCTGGTTTACTGGAACGAGTAATCATCATAGTCTTCTCCCTCCATCTGGGAGAACCTCTAGTTCTAGATCTCACAATGCTTTCATTCATAAGTCTTCCATACATTGTTCTTCATCACAAATTTCAATTCCTCTGCCTGATTTCTTTTAGCGAGTTCATATCAGGCCGGTAATCTTGTGATTCTTGATACAATGACTGGTTGTTCTTGCTTTTCTTTCTTTCTTGGAATCTTCATGTTCTTCCTCATGTTTCTCTTTAGCTCTTAGGTCCATGGAGTGTCTTATAGATTACATGCCCTAGAGATTCCACTTCTTTCTTTCATCATAGGATCACGGATGTGAATGGAAAACCAGGGATACTTTAAGGCTTCTTTTCAAAGAAGACTTATTCTAAGGTCGAACTAAACATGTACTGTTTTTCATGGATTCTACCATGGATATATACTACACCATATTCAATGGATCATAGGATTAGCTCCCTCCTAATCCTTGCTTCATGTATGAGTGCATGTTTTTCTTTTGGAGATATTTAATCGGATCCCTCCATCTAACAGAGTCCATGCTTCCCTCTACATCCTTATTGCCTTCTACAAAGTGTCATAAGTCTTTCTTCAATTTCCTCTTGATTGTTGACTTCTTTCTGTCTTTGCTTCTTCTAAGTTTCTTCAAGATTGATTCTGATTTCGGCTTATCTTGTAATAGCTTCCACATGATTTGTTTGATGTATTTCATCCTTTCATGTATATTATCTGACTTATATAATGATAGAAATCCTTATCTTGTTTTTCTTCCATAGGTATAGTTCTTCTTGGAACATATTATCTTCTAAGAGATAAATATACAAGATGTCTACAGAGACTATGCAAACAAGATATGTACAAGAACTAAGAAGAGTATTGTTACCTTGTCTTTAGAGGAAGATGTATGTTTCATCCTGCTTAGTCTTCTTTGAAGGTTCATTTTCTTCGGCAAATGATGATTCGTGTGTCCCCTTCCTTTTCTTTAGCTCGGGACAATGATTCTTGTAGTGACCATACTTTCGACAGTTGAAGCATTGTATTTATGACATGTCTTTATCTTGATATGGCTTCTTCCTTGAACCAAACTTCCTTTTGTTCCTGAAATTCATGAATCTTGTTGTAAAGGCTTGATCATCGTACTTATTTTGGGTTTTCTCTTTTGCATTGATCCTTGATTCTTTTTTAGCACAGCAAGTCCAAAGTTCTTCAAATGTAGGATACTCCTTCCTTCTGTTCATGCTTACAGCAAATACATCCCATGTCTTGGGAAGACTATTGAGTACTATGTTTACCAATTCCTTCTCTGAAATGATCTCTTCAATAGCTTGTAGTTGATATCTTAACTGGGAGATTCTCACAAAGTATGATGTTATGATGTCATCATCATTCATCTTCATGTCACGGAGCTCATTCTTCAGACTCATTACGTGTCCAATGTTTCTGACTGGGAAGAGGTTTGTTAGGGCATCGTACATCTTCTTCATTGAGTGAATATGGGAGATGTAGGGTATCAAGTGGTCTTTTATAGATTCCACTATGATACTCATGGCATTGATGTCACCATCTTTAAACTTTTCCATAACTGCAACGTTCTGCGGTTCTTTCTCATTTTCTTCTTCAAACTCTGGTTTCATGATCTTTCCTTTCACGATATCCAACACTTTATTCTTGGCAAGGATGAGGTCAATCCTTGTCTTCCACGCTTTAAAGTTAGAAGCTCCATATAACTTGTTTTTTGACTTCATGGAGTAGGTCATGGCTTCTTTGACTTGGTCAACCCTAGATTTGACCAAAAACTCAAACTTGACATCTTGGCTTGCTGAAAGTACCAGGAGATGCGCTAGGCTAGGGCACACTGGTCTATCTGGAAATTAGGTCAATACCTTCACTTAAGGTGCCTTAATAAGAGGATTAGGGTTTCTGCAACTGCACCTACTAGTAACCCTAGTTGCAGTGCTTTGGTGACTGCTCCTGCTAGAAACCCTAGTGGCAGTTCTTCAACGAGCTTAGTATCCTTATGGCTATGCTTCCTTTCAGTGGTTAGACTAAATCAAGGAGGTGTGGGCCCATAACCTATTAGAATATAATGGATTTGATCGTTTTACCATCGAAAATATCACTATTTTCACCCAAACATAGGTCGAAGCCACCCTCCAAGCACCTTAACATTGACAAAGAATCATTCTGGAAGAAAACCCTAGGATAGATGTCCAAACAAAGGGTAGTGCACCTTTCTCCAAGGATAGCGCACCAAACAAGAGCTGATCAGATAGTCCAAACCATAACCAAGAGATAGTCCAAGCCAAAACCGAAATCTGCTAGTTGCAATGGCAGCTCTCCTCCAAACTTGTGCACAAATTGGGCAGCTGCAGTGCGCACAAGTGCTGCTCTGCAATTCTGAGAATGCCTGTCAGATTGAATACTGGCCTCCTGTATTTATACTAATTTTGGCTAACTGTCTGGGCCGACTTCTTCTGGGTACCTATTTACTCAGTATATAATATTTCCTCTGGTCGACTTCTTCTCTTGGAGGCTAATAACCTAATACAAGTTTATCCCCTTGAGCTGACTTGTGTTCTAGGGTTATTAGCCAACTCATTAGGGTTTCTTCTTGCTTCCCGAAATATTCTATTCTCGTCAGGTTTACACTTGGAGGTAAATACCTCCTGCAGCTACCATAATATCAACAAGAGAGACTATGAATAAAAAAAAATATTATAGAGTTCAATTATTCTAAAATATAATTATAATATGAACACTCAATGAATGGTTATAATTTTTATATGATGATGTGAGTTGTTATAGTAATGATTATTTATGTGAATCAAAATCACATAATAATTCTTTTCTTTCAAGAAAAAAAAAAAAAGGAGATAAATTAACTATTGTTAATTCATAAATGACGATCATAGGCTTAAAAAAAATGTTAAAGCATTTAGAACCATTAGGTGGTGGGTACCTCCAAACTAATGTCTCATAATTTTACTCAACCATGAACCATTATATCTTATACTCCCCTTGTCACATCCTCACAATGTTCCTTACAATCGTACACCTCTTGAGGGTGTGTGGCACCACGATGTTTCTCACTTCGCTGCTTGGAAACACCAATGTTACTTCATCTCGATTACTCCTCTTCACCTAGAGCATACCCATACTTCATTCTATGTTACCAGCGAGCCACACTCCTACTCTAGTGCAACTCTTGTATACTTAGGCATACCTTAATTGCTTGAACACTTAGTCATTTATAAGCATACATCCAAGAACATGAGAAGCCAAAAGAACAATGGAACAAACGAAACATAGATATAGTGTGGGTGGCACAAATTGTGCCTCAAACTCGGTTAATTCTTTGTTATTGCAGTACATTTACAACATGAGCACTTCCGACTCGATTTACAACTTTAGCAAATTCAAACGACTCACCTCACCTCACCAAAACACTCATGAATAGATCCTTCACCACAAGACTCTTTTTCACAACCATCTCCTCAACCACATGTGGTGTACCTTAGGCATGCCCTCATCCACAGACTTGTTTTCTCTTTGTTTTCACATACTTTTCCTCTTTGTTTTCATAGACTTCACAGATTTCGATTCTGCCTCACACATGCCTCCACAAACCTACATTTCCCGGATTTAGGCAAAATCTGCCCAAGAGAAATTCTCCCAGCTATGTCTGTTGAACCCTCCTCCTCAAGGCAGCACAAATCATCATACCCCTTCGCAGACCCAGTCGCTCAAATGATCCCATGCGCTATCAATCGCCATGCCCCTTAGGACCAGCATGCCCAACCTTGGTGCACCCCTCATGCCAGCGTTCCCCATTCATCTAAATAGCTCATAATCTTGGGTGAGGCCCCTTAGGGTAGTTGGGTTGACTCTCCTAAGTGTGCCTCCCATACCTTAGTTGATTTCCTTCGTCAATGTAGCGCCCAAATATTTCCTTCAACTCTTCATCAAAAYGTTTKTCGTTTGACTTGCGTCGCAAGGCACCTTGGGYGGAGTCATCCCTTGGAATGGGGTACACCCAAGGAACCCCAACTCCCCTCTATGTGAAGACTCCCATCTCCTCAATCACACCGAGTGTCCTACATGCCCGATTCATATTGTGGTGGAAGTGTGCACACTCGAGCTAAGATCCCAAGGCATTACATCCTCCACCACCTCAAGTCATTTCTATCCTCCACAACATCCAAAAAATATATGATGTCCAAGTATCTACCAACTAGAAACCCCAAAATTCTACCAAAGTAGTAACCCCAAGTTTCCTCAACCAAATTGTACTACACCCAAATATGCACGATCTCCTGCCTGATTCCATGAGGTCACTTCACCCAACTCCAAGGATTAAAGTCACCCAACCTGTTGCACTATCTCGCTATGATGTTGATGTCTTTCAATTGTTCAGTTTCGTTGTTGTTGTTGTTGCCTACTACAACTGGTCATTGCCGACTTCACCTCAAAATTTTGCCTAAGTGTTGAAATCTTGTGATCCTACTATTATGCCTTAAGTTCAACCAATTCTTCCATGTCTCCATGCACTATAAACCCCCACATCTCGAACTGGTTGGATAGCTAATCTGACTATCATGCCTAATCTGTGAGCATGGACATCCTCGTGCCCGAGCTTAGTCTTTTATGTTTGCATCCTTCGTCACCCTATCCAACCTTAAAGACCAAGGCAAGTTTCCATCCTTGCCTCATCATTGTTTCCATTGTCTAATCTTCATCAAGGAGATCCTCCACAATGTCTAAGTGTTTCACTTCGAACCTACTAGCGCCTCCTTACTCAGCTTCCTTCCACGATTCATTCCATCTGCACAACAATATCAAACCAAGGCAAGGTTTCCCCTCACCTTGTTGAACTCTGAAGTCACCCTGAAACAAAGTCTTATGCGACAACTTGACTCCACTATCCTCCTCATGGCGCAGTTATCCAATCTGCCCCAAGAACTATGCATCCAAACTACCTTTGCCTCACTACTTCGCCACCCGACCATGCTACTACATATACCTCTCTATGTGTTGGAATGGTTAGGATTCACCCTCAACCATGTTTCCCAAAGCAAGAGAAACACACAAGTCCAAGTGATCTCTTCATGCTGCAATTTTTCTATTTTGCACAATCCTCCAAACGAAGGTAAGTCCTCAACTTGTCTCCTTTCGTCAAGTCACCTCAATGCAACTCAACATATGTGATGAGTTTTTCCAACACGCCTACACCCCTCAAACATCCCAATGAACTTTCCAAAGTGTTCCAAGTATAATCAGTCACTTCAAAGAACTTCCATGCCTTAGGCCCGTTTGAACCAATATTATGCCAAATTCAACCAACGACCCCCTTCAGATCTCTGAATCATTCCACAATCCTTCACAAATCACCAAAGCGTGATCTAACTCATCCAATTTCCCATACCAAAGGTGAGCGAACACCACCCAAGTCACTTGGTTTGCATTCTACCCATTCAGGTTGGTTGTCAACAATTCTTGATCAACTCCTTTGTTGACTCCATCTATCTCTTGGAATGAAATTGCCTTGCACCACCTGCAAGCATTCAAACTTTGGCACTGTCGTCGCAACTTGTCAAGTCACCACATGACTCAACAAATATGGATAAGGAACCAAGCATCAAGGTGCCTCACCCATCCTGTCAACTCGGCATGAACAGACTTCAATGCCCACTTATCCACAACTACATGTCCAATGCACCTCATCAAGGAATTAGACAGCTTCCTCTAGCCAGCACCACAACTGCATCAAATCTACTTAAGTCTACCCAAAGATTCATCCAAGCAAGTCATCTTAAGCTCTTTGCATCTTTTTCCAACCAAGGCATCCCAAAATTTTGCATGACTCCTTCAAATCTACTCCACTTGAGTCACCCTCAAGTCTGTTGGTTTTCACCACAGAAATGGAATGCATCTAAACCACCAAGTCATCCATCTTCCCTTCAAATAACTCATAGAAACACTTGGACAATGCAAGAACTCAAGCTAACCATACCTTTCCAATGGAATCATTCATTGTAGCCATGTTTTAAGTCTGTTGTCTTGGACATCCACTTTCCCAAGCAACTTAATCTTTACATGAACTCCCCTCAATCTTCATCCACTATGATACAAGGTTTTGTCCATGCATCCACTTCTGAAATCTTCCTAAGTCCCATACTTCAGATGCAACCAGTCGAACTCATCTCCAATGTCTTTCCATCTCTGCACCTTGATTGCTTCCACTTCAAGGTACCATGCATCCACCGCCAGACTTTCAAGTCATATTGTTGCTAACTGACTGTCGTAACTCTGCAAAGAGATACCTCACCTAAAGGTTGCAGTCTCGTCCAACAACCTAGCTCAACTAAATTGTTGTTCTTGGTGATACATGGCATGAAGACACCATTATGGAAATGTTCCCAACCAACTACCTATTGTGGAGATGCACTAGGTCACCTTAGGTATTCCAATGTTCCCAAGTGTTTCACCTCGCTACAACCTAGAACTTCTCCCTTTCACAATCACTTCTATGATCACCCTCTGCATTTTTCTTCCACGATCACTTCTAGTATTATCTCTCTGACAAGTCGTGCAATGAACCTTGTGTTCATATGCCTTGCCCAAGTGCTCAGTTCTCCCAACGAACTATGTGCTAAGTCTCTCCAAGGTGTGCACAACAGGTTTTGGCACTGACTTCCGTCATGAATCAAACCAACCAAGTCCTCTACGATCAAGTCTGGGGAAAGTTCTTCGATGAACACTGCGATGAGTTCTACAATCACCCACCTTGTCCAAGTGCTTCATTTCAACACAAACTCTACTCTCGGTCTACACAAGGTGTACGCCTAGCTCAACCTTTCCATCACACTGACAACCAAACCTTTGACGTAAGTCTGATGCAAAGTCTATGATGAACAAGTTCATTGCACCAAACCATTCACCAAGTCTGTGAATGTTCCAACCAAACTTCCTTCACAATGAGAAACCTTCTCAACAAGTGTGCCCCACCACAACTGTTCTGACTGCAAGAGTGGTGAAGAGCACCAAGCTACTCTGGTACCATATGTCGCATCCCCACAACATGCCTTACAATCGTACACCTCTTGAGGGCGTACAAAACTACGATGTTTCTCACTTGGTTGCTTGGCAACACCAAAGTTACTTTGTTCTATGCCTCTTCACCTAGAGCATACCCATACTTTGTTCTAGGCTACTAACGAGTCACACTCCAACTCTAGTGCAACTCTTGTACACTTAGGCATTCATTAACTACTTCAACACTTAGTCATTTATAATCATACATCCAAGAACATGAGAAGCCAAGAGAACAACGAAACAAAAAAAATAGATAAGAGAAACATAGATATAGTGTAAGCGACACAAATCATACCTAACACCCGACTAGGCCTTTGTTATTGCAGTACAATTACAACCTGAGCCCTATCGACTCGATTTACAACTTTGGTAGAGTCAAACGAATTGCCTCACCTCACCAAGACATTCATGAATAGATCTGTCACCACAATACTCTCTATCGCAACGATATCCACAACCACCTGCAATGCACCTCAGACATGCCCTCATCCACAAACTTGTTGTCTCTTCATTTTCATAGAATCCACCTCTTTGTTTCCACAGACTTCACATATTTCAGTTATGCCTCACACATGCCTCCACAAACCTTTGTTTCCCAGATTTAGCCAAAATTTTCCCAAGATAAATTTACCTAGCTTTGTTCGTATAACCCTCCTCCTCAATGCAGCACAAGTTCTCTCATAGTGGAGTGACTTGGCTCCCTGAGGGAGCTCCTCCTCTTCGTCTTCCTCAAAATCACACAACCCTCCTTACTCCAATTTCTTGACAAAACTTGCCTTCCTTGATTGTGCACCCTTGTTCTCTTATAGGCTATCCAAGTGTCACCATCGCAAATTGTCATGTCCTTTGGGGGTGTCACGCCCCTTCGTGAATCCATGTCCAAACAAATCGTTCTTCCCCTTCACGAAGCCATGTCTAAACGAAGCATCGTGCCCCTTCGTGGACCCAATTGCTCAAAGGAACCCATGTGCTCTCAACCATCGTGCCCCTTGGGACCAACGCACCCCTCATGTCAACGTGCCCCATATGTCTAATCGACTCATCATCTTGGGTGTGTGCACCCCTTAGGTGAGTTGGGACGAGTCTCCTAAGTGCACCCCCCATACCTTAGCCTATTTCCTTCGTCGATGGAGTGCCCAAATATTTCCTCCAACTCTTCATCAAACTGTCCATCGTTTAGCTTGCGTCGTAAGGCACCTTGGGTGGATTTGTCCCTTGGCACGTCACGTTCCCAAGGAACCCCAACCCCCCTCGATATGAAGAATTGTGTCTCCTCATTTGCACTGAGTGTCATGCCTACCCGATTCAAACTGTGGTGAAAGTGTGTGTGCCCAAGTTAAGCTCTCAAGGCCTTACACCCCTTGCATTTCCATGTCTCTCCTACAACCTTTCTGATTTTCCTCTAGATGTTTATTGAACATTCAACATCTCTAATGCTTTCTTCATAAATATTTGTTATCAATCCATGACCTTCAAATAGGTGGTTGTAGATCCTAGATCCACCCTTAACTTGATTACCACTCCTATTTCCATGCTCTGGGCCTTACCAACCTTTGTGCAACCAAACGGACTTGTATTGGATTCAAAAAGTTCAAAAGGAAACCCATCGAGATAGTCAATATCACACTAAACCTTGGGGCTAATACTGCCTCAACTTAGGTCCCCATCATTGATGTTGAGGTTGATTACAACATCCTTCTTGGGCACCCTTGGTTAGATGTGATGATTGTTTTTAAGTGCACCTTAGTAGGGGAAATATTTTTCTTCACAAAGGGAAGACCCATGTGGTCAAGCATGACCCAACACCATTCTCCTTGGTATACAAGTCTACCTTGTAGGGTCATCTCTTAGTATTGTATGTGTATTCCTCTACATGCCCTTTTTCCATAAAGTCTTTCCCCTCCTCCTCCTTCCACTCATCCTTCACCTTGCCCCTTTGGTCCATTCATCAAAATTATTTTCAATGACTCATATTCCAAGATTCTTGGTATCAACTTCAATAATGAATCCTGTATCAAGTATATGACATCCATCCCTCCTACTCTTAGTGAGATTCATGCATTCATCATGTCTTATGTTATGGACCAAATAATGAAATAGGCACAAAAAATATCCAATTCAATAATGTCATGCATAAATCAAGTGAAAGGGTGAACGAATAAGATGCCTCTTTGAGGGTGAAACACACTTTTACAATATCTCAAATTCACAAGATAAGATGGTCTGTAAAATAATTCTCCTTGATGTATATATAGTAGACAAAGAGAACTATAAATAAATAATAATAATCTAACATAACTATCATTAATGTAATCATAATAAATGAGGGTTATGGATATGGGATTAACATGCTCCTCCCCTTTAAACCAATATTTCCCTCAATGCTAATCAATTGTGGATGCTTCTATATGAATAAAACATCTTCTTAAGTCACCTCTTATATTGGAAGTTCTTCCAATTTGTTAGATACTTAGTACTTGCTTGATTTTTATTTTATTGATCTATGCGTTGATGATTGTTTTAGGTTCTAATATGATTTTTCGCCCTTCATGAAGAACCGACAAATAGTATGAACTAGGATCTTGTCACATATTGCCTTCTTTAAACAAGAAACACGGAAGACCAGATGTAATGTGAAGATGAAAGCAACTCCAATATGTAAGCCACGGTTCCCCAGATGGGGTGTCTACCAGCATGAAAGAACAAACATCAGTGGGGGATCATGTGGCGTACAACTCAATTTCGGGGGAAGTTCACCTGTCACATCCTAGCAATTAGAATATCACCTCCACCATTTTTCCTGAGCTCTTACCTCAGTCGGCCTCAATAGTTTATAGACTTGATAGTACCCAACGCCATTATGGAAATGAATGTGTTAGAGCTAGCCATGAAGTTTCAAATAATTCACATGAGGGAGAAGGAGATCACTCTGTCTCTCAATAGGGTTTGTATTAGTCTGATTATCATGTCAATGAATGCTCCATTGCAGGATTTGATGACAAGTATAATCATGATCGATCATCTATGCATTGAGGAACTCATCTCCATGAGTGATCTAGGAGGATCTGGAATGCTCAAAGAGGTCCAGAAGGATCTGGAACACTCAAAGAGGTCCATGAGGATCCAAAAATGCTCAATATTTGATCATCTCAGATGTTCTCTAAAATTACTTCATTGCGTAGAGCTCGATGATAGGTTTCCAATGGTGCAAAAATCGCCTCAAATGGAGTTCGTATGAAGAAGTTATGGTTGGTCAAAGTTTTGGTCAACAAGGTCAAAAGTCAAAGGTGACACATGTCACCATTGGAAGGGTGACACGTCGAACGACCCTATAGGTCGTATGGTGCTGACATGGAAATTCCACAGACTGCCACATGGCACATCGTACAATTGACGTGGCATCCGACTAGGCAAGTGACAAGTGGCATCGACCGTACAGTTGGCAACAAGTGGACCAATTGTATGGCGCCACGTGGACCAATCATATGGTGCCACTGGCACCTTCGAGAAATCAAATCTCTGACCTCATAGCACCATGATAACAACTTAACAACATGCCATAGCCAAAGGAGCTAATGGTTCCATTG
>JASDQU010019929.1:592-12323 GCA_032191745.1 Picea mariana
AGAGTCGAGCTATATTACAGTGATTACACAACATATTTGCCAAGTCGGGTTAGATACAATGTGAAGCTTACGGTGATTATCCCGCATAAGGTTGAGCCGGGTAAGCTATATAACATTCATTGCACAACATATTTGCCGAGTCGGGTTAGCTACAATACGAGGATTACGGTGATTATCCAGCATAAAATCGGGTCGGGTTAGCTACATTACAGTGGTTATATAGCATAAAGTTGAGTTAGCTTAACATCCAGAGCATAGTGTGCAGCTACACAGGTGAGACACGAGCATAGGGTGAAATCGAGGTTATTTTCGAGCAGAATCGGGTTAGCATTGGCTCCCGATCGAAGGTCGATCCATTGGATGCTGACTGAGTCAGGCTAGACCATTCACGAATGCTGCAGGCAGAGTAAACTCTTGTTTATAAAAAGGCTAAAGAGTAAACTGTGGTTTATAAGGAGTCTGTCTAGAAGTTAAATACAAATTTCAAATCAAGACGACAAGGGCTGCGTTAACAAGCTATAACGCGATTCTGAGGTAAGCAGGAGTTCATTCACCATTCTGTAGCATTTTTCTTTTTGAACAGATTGTTCTTCTTTGCAAAATGGGAGGGGCAGTAAATAGAAATGAGCCCAATAATGTTGACAGTATCAGAAAACACCCAGCAGTGATGAGGATATTTGAGCAGGTTGGATGGCTCCAATTCTTAGAAAAATTCCAGGGATTTGATCTTGATCTTACTATGGAATTTGCCCGGAGTTTTGATGGCAGCCAAGCCACTGTGAGAAGGTTGGATATCCTTGTGTCTGGAGAATCCTTGAGCAGAGTTACAGGGCTGCCACTGCAAGGAGAGAAATGGTATAAGAATTTTAAAGTGGCCCCTGAAAGTTGGATCCCATTTCTTAAGGCACCATCCCCACTTCGAGATTTGAGAAGAGGGATAGCCAGGGACGCACTAAGCTCTCCTTGGGATGAGGTGGTATTCCACCTACAAAAATTTGTCACCTGTGAAGGAAGATATAATTTGGTCCATCATTACCATATCAGAATCTTGCTACATTTGAAAGGAGACAAACCACTCAACATGCCTTACATTTTACACATAAGTTTATCTAAAATGACTGAGTTTTTGAGAAAAAAACAAAACCCCGAAATTGCTGTATATCACAGAGGTCTCATCATGATGATTATAAATGAAGAACTGAATAGACTGGGGATTTCCTGGAATACTTTCATGGGCTCAACATTGTCCAAACCGAAGATGAGAACTTTACCACTTAAGAAGAGGTCCGAAAATATCACTACAGGATGCAGGAAATCAATGAGAATTTCTCGGAAAGTCTTAAGCCCAGCCATTGTCGAGACAGAAGATACGGGGTCTAAAAAAGAAGCATCAAATGGACAGCTCGTTGAAAACTCAGAAACAGGACAAAGACAAGATGAGGTGATGATAGATATTGAGGCTGAACCTGAAGGGGTAGAACCCCCAATTTTAGATATAGAGCAGAATTGGATAGGGTGTGACATTTCCCCTTCCTCGACCGAAATGATAGATAAGTCCCGAGATATACCAGCCACTTCACACTTCGTCCCTGGGCATAAGGGACATGGTAAGAAGAAGAAAAAGGGAAAGAGCCATGTTGAACCCAAGCCTTTCCGGTTTTGCAGCCCTAGCTATCAAGCCTTACTTAAACAAAATTGAAGACTCTTGCTGCAGAATAAGAAGCTCAAAAGCAAATTGAGATATCATAAAATTCCAAACAATGCATCAGACCTAATGGAGGATATACAGGGGGAAGATGTATCCGAGGAACGAGTGGAAAGTTGTGCCAAAATCCATGTAGAGGAAGCTCAACAGATTTTTAATACCTTCCTGGATGATATCATCACCAATACTCATGCCTTTATGCAGTTGAAACCCGACCTTCCCAAGTGGAGAAACAAGGACGAACTCTTTGACTCGGGGATCATCAATAAAGAATCCCACAGACAAGTCATAAAAAGCTTAAGGTGAGATGGTGCTCCATGTACCTACAACAAGAACAAAAATGGATAGAAAAGATTAAACAATATAAACAACAACTAGAGGATACAAAGAAGCTAGTACAACAGTCTACTGAAATTGCCTTTGAAGGCATTTATAGTAGAGAGCCATCAAAGTCTTATCATCTCTACTTACATGATTGGTGGGCAACCTTCAGACTGAAACAGTTGGCAGCAGGACAACCTCATGAGATAAACCAACCAGATGATTTTGTTAGTATTTATGTCTCTGCAGAAATGAAAGACCAAAATTTGTTGTGTGAATTATACCTTTATAACTTCATTCTCCCTAACAATGCCYGCTGGAATCCTAACCCCGGAGTTGGAGATGTTCAGTTGAGGGCATTCACCTCTCACATCCTTGGTCTATCTCAATGGAAGAAAGATGCAGAATTCTATAGGAGAATGGAGGCTGAGGCAAGCCTAAATGTGAGGGATGAGTATCCATTGCCTCATGTTATGAAAGAAGATCTACAGAGGTTGAGGGCAGACGCGGAGATGTAGTCACCATTCGTCAGCACCAGAGATTTGCCATAACAGACTTCATGCAGGTGTCCAGGGCACATTCAATTCAGACACTGTTGATCTCTCATGATATTTGGGAAGTTCTCCCTAAATATTTAAAGGACCGAAACCCCATAGGATATCCATATTTTGGTTTGGCACTCAATCGGGCTTCATTTTATGCTAACTCCTTACTCAGGTATGGTAGTCGATGGCTTAGACTAAGGTTTTATTTTCCTATTATTTGGTGCCCCAGCAGGTTCTACAAAGCCACTACTACATGGGATGAGGAAGAAGAAAGGCTTTAGTGGTTATAGATGGAGAGGGCCCTTGGATATTATAATACATGTGAGTTTGGGCACCCAGTTTATGACTGGGGGGTAGTCCATGCAGGAATTGTAGAGGAGGAATAGGTTGCATGAGGACATGCAACCAGATCGGCAAGGGGGAGATGATGAACCCCCATTTTGGTATCTTTTTGTTCCCTATCTCCTATAAATACACATGCATTTTTGCCCTCCTTTTATGTTTTCCACATACTTATCTTTATAAAGTTCCACCTTTATCACATGTATTACTATTGCCACATAAAGTTCTTGATTTTAGTTCATAAATTAGAATTAGAGTGAACTTTAGAACATATTTGAATTATTAAATATGTGTGGTTTTCAATGACATTAACTATGGCTACAGAATGCAAGGCTCCAGGTTCTAGCTACATAATGCAAGGTTCCAAGATCATACGGAGATGTGTATCGATGCAAGGCAAATTATGGAGATATATAAAGAGGATATTTTAAGAAGATATATTTCCAGCACAACAACCACATTCTATTTTTTGCATATACATATCAGCACCTACACAGTACGACATGCTTTGAATGGGCAGCTTACATATAGACAAGTGGCAGGGCTGATGGTTATCAACGTGGAGGCTACATAACTGTGAACAGTAAATAAGATGCTCAACATCTTTACTTCATCTCACATGATAAATCTAAAACAGGAACATGCATAACAATCTACTCAACGCATCCAAGAAGTGAATAGCCAGTGGATACGTGGATGGATTAGGCACCAGTTTGTTTTAACAATTTTTCCTAGAATCTAGGGGATTGGCGCTTTGCACAGAGCTATTTTTAGCCAAGCATTCTTGTATATATATGTATGCTCGGTTGAGCAAAGACGATTAGTATGTGATACATATCAGACATTCAGTTGAGCGTATACTGTCTTGAACTTCCAGATTTTTGATATATATATATATATAAATTTTATACTGTACGTGATCATTTTCTGTTGGTAATCAGTGAAGTGTGAATACGGGAGTACCGTGAGCAAGGGCCCACTCATAGGTACAGTCCGTATTATTTCCTTGTTGATTATATCTTTTGCTGTTGGTTAAACTCATGCATGATAGTTAGATATATATGCTGATCACATTACTAGTTTCTGAGATTTATTTTATAGTTTGTTGGGCAATGGTTATATGCTGCATAATGGCCCTGGACATCTGCTGAATAATGACAGTTAAAGATTATTAGGGTGAATGGATTTCAGCCAGCATCTAAGATCAAATCTAATGTTACCCGAACACCTTATGGTTAAACTCTAGGTATGTGTAGACAAATCTGGGTATGTATAACAAAGCCTAGGTAAAAGAATCTACCATCATAATAAGCTTTGGCATCATCCACAGAGCTGAGGACATGGATCATTAAGTACTTTACCCTTACTGTTACAGCATCGTAATTTTTGAGTTTTATAGACTTTAACATTTCTTTTTATACATATGCACAGTTGCTACAGAATCACAGTGCTCATAAATCCCAGTCAAGTGAATATTCAAAGATTAAGTTTATGATATTTCAGAGAGCTTAGTTTTCTGAGATACCACCATAAGACTGAATGGATCAGGGTTTTGTGACTCATTTCTTTCGTAATCATAGTTACAGTAAGTTTGTTCTCTTTTCTGTGTAGATTGCACAAGAGTGCCTCGTAAGCACAATAAGCCCTGTGTTGACAAATGAGTGATAGAGTGTAGAGTGACACCAAACAATTGGGAATCATATTTTTACCTCGTCAACGACTCTTCTCCTAAGCCCACGATCTAATAGTAATGGGTGTGCCCTCTCTAGAGACCCCCACAAACCCTTACCGATCTGCAAATGGATGGGATGAACTGATGAAACCCCAAGATCTGCATAAATAGTGCACCCCCTCTCAAAKAACCGCCAGATTTGGTGATGGAAGGTACAACCTTCCCAAAATAGCACAAATCTACTGATGAACAAGTGGTATAGTTTCTCTCAGGTTGCCACGAACCGAAGATGAGGAATGGTCTCCACAAACACCACAAAACTATGCAGAAGCCCTCAATMTAACAAAATGGTGTSTCTTTCTTCTCACAAGTGAAATCCAAATGAGAGATTTGAGTGATCTCTCCTTCTTGATAAGCTAGGGTGCATAGTTTTACCACCGAACCCAATCTGGGTAAGGGTTTCTAGTCCCAGAGCCAAAGAAGCTTCAAGAGCTCTCCAAAATGATTTTGATAGCATGATTATGCATAATGAGAGAATGAGTTCCAATCTCTCTTTTATCCCCTTTTTGCCTTTTTACGCTCAATTAAAATTCATAAAGTGACTTTTTAATATATCTTTAATATTTTCCCCTTAAGTCACTTAATAACACCCTTTTGATTTAATTACTCAATATATTTAATTTTACTTTTCACCCAAGTGACATTGAATAATTAAAATAATTAATTCCCTTTTTTCGCTAACTATAGCCTAGGAGAATTAGATAGGCTACTAAGTCATCTCCTGGAGTAATCACTCGGAAAGGGACATTACAAATACTTTCTTTGCCACATTGAGAATTACAGGGCAACTAGTTTTCCTTTTCAGAAGGAAAGCACTTTTGCAGAAGAGTAATAAATTATATGCATGCACAATTGATGATTTCTACAGTGATCTGGTTGAAGGAACAACTTCAACTATTTGGATTCTCCGTGTTCAACATTGTCAGTACGACACAAGCATTATAAAAAAGAGTAACTAGAAAAATATGGAAAAAACATGAAACATCTAGACAACACATTGGTCAATCATTTTGTTTTATACGGTTGCAATTTAAGAATTTGGATTTATTTTCTTTTTTTGAAACGTGCATCATATAATATTTCATGGAATAAATATTTACATCATGGAACAAAGAGAGTTACAACAATCTAACAACACAGTTACAAGGGAATTCTAATCCTTAAAAGCCATAAATTCTAGCGTATGAGCCCATGCCCCCATAGGAAGGGATTCAACATCTTAATAGGTGAAATAGAATTTGGATTTTAACAAGCAAAGCCAAGTACTACTTAAAAAGCCTCAATTCCCCTAAGCTAATGTTAGAGTTATTTAGTTGATAATGGTCATCTAGACTATGGACTTATGCATATCAATAAAATCACTTGTTTAATTAGTCTAATTCATGCTTTATTCTTGTATTAGTTGCTTAAAGTATATTTAAGTGATTTTAGGGTTCATGTACTTCGGGATTCTGTTATTCCTTTACTATAAAAGGACACATGCTCTCTCCATTTTATAATCCAAGAAGTATTTTCTCTCTTCCAAGTTCTCATGTTCCTAGTTTCTTTGTGTGTTCAGTTTTTTTGTAATATGGTATTGAACCCATGGTGAGGGGAACTTGAAATAGGGGAAGGTCTAGGGACTACATAGATCAGTGGCAGACAAGGTACATCTTTTTGATGTAAATCAGGAAACCAAAAGAGATTTTGGGTCTATTATCACAGGATTTGTACTTGTGCAAAGCCCTCCACAAGATCCCAAATCTTGTGTAACTATGGAAGAATCTACCACTGTCACCTAAGTAGAGACTTCCCTCATTTTAGTGATGGAAGAGGTCCACCACAAGGGAGGCTTCCTTGGTGACCTCAAGGGATTGAATAGAAAGATTAGCCAAGCCTACAACCCCCTATCTTGGTCACCTGCTAGCTAGGTCTAGGTCTAGGAAAGGGATAGGAGATAACGTGGTAATTGTTGTACCTGTACGAGACAATAAACAATTTGCAACATACTATAGACAATTACCAAGTTATAGAGTGCAATAATGACCTTCTAGACACTAGACCATCCATGAATACTATGGTTGCAAATTACAACAATAAACCAATTGTATAACAACAATTAACATATTGCAACAACAACAAATAAAAGCACTCATAAATATAGCAATTCACCATGAAAAGTAGGCATTCAACAAGTATAACATTATCCAATTGCTAGAAGTATTTTTTGAGTGGTTTGAGCCACTTATACATGAGTGTGTGCAACAAATTGAAGTAGTTTTCAGTGGCTGCAACAAACTTTTATAACAACAGAAATAAATATTGATAGTTTGCTAGAGTTAGGGTTAGAAATGTTAGAATACGTTTGAGAGAGAGAGAATGTTGATTTTAATAGCTACTTCAATCACAAGAACACCTCTAGACTAGTGTTGTTGTCCTCTAGGGCTCATGGAGTCACAGACGCATTATCTTGAAGATTGAACTAGATGAAGAAAGAGAGGTAAGGTCTAAACCCTAAGGTGCAAACACACTTGGGCCTTAGGTTTTAGACTTTGAGGAAAGAGGTACCTAGGGTGCAAACACTCTTGGGCCCTAGGTGTCGTTTTCCCTTCTTCTAGCTTCACTTATGTCAAAGATCAAAGGCTAGGGTTAAAACCTTAAAGTGCAAGCACTTTTGGGCCTTAGGATTTTAACCTAAGTTGCAGGAAACGCCCTACCCCCCTTGTTTCGATGTCGGAAACGATCCGAAACGGGTACGGTACGATCGAGAAACGTCGTTGGCCATACCGTACGCCGTTTCTCGATTTGGAAACGCTGTACGATACGACCAACGATGTTTCCTGGCCATACCAGCCCGTACGACCAATGTTTCGGCCGTTCTAAGGCGTCTTAGAGGCCAAAAGAAAAATAGGGGGCTGTGGGAGTTAATATGGGCATGGTTTTCCTTCTATGGGAGTTAATATGGACATGGTTTTCCTTCTAAAATGTCATTTATGTGTATCATTATGTTTTTCTTCCAATATAATGTTTTATTTTTAAAAACACTATATATATATTTTATTTTTTTATATATGGTGTTTCCCCCGATGTTTCCATTTTTTGAGGGCTTGTTTCATACCGTCCCGATTTCGGAAACTTAGAAACGTTTCTCCGTTTCGTGCAACTTAGCTTTTAACCCTTGCAAAGAATGCTTCACAAACTTGGACAATAAATACTTTATGGAGAGAAACACTTATGTCTCCTTCTTAGGGTCTCAACAAGACAAAGAAACTTGCAACAAGATAACAATTTTACACCTTTAACATTAACAAGAACAACAAATTGTAGAAAATTACTTATTTCCTCCAAGTAGCATGATCATTCAAACCCTAATTGCAGAAAATATCCATCCAAGCGAGCAAACCATCCACAAAGATTCCTCCACAAGTCTAGCACATGAGTAAAAGAGCCAAAGAGAGAGAAAATAGGGAATGTTTAGAGAGGTTCTCCTCTGCCAAGTGGTGATGAATGTCATGATGAATAATACTCCTAGCGCTAGCCTCTTTATATGAGGTAATAAACCCTAGTGCTTTTTCCACATAATAAAGTGAAATGTCAAGTAATCCATAATTTAAGTGGGCCCGACCCCTTAAAAACCTCTACAAATGATAAAACACACAAAAATGCCCTCATAATGTCACACGTGTGGTGAAGTCAAGCCTCCCAAGTCTAAAGAAGGGCCTCCCAAGGCCATGTGGCATCATCTCAAGGTAAAATCATGGCAAAGGGTGCATCTTATCATCCATGATCATGCTCCATCATCAGTGGTACCCCAAGTAACATCAAACCCCACAAATCATCAACCACTAGAAGGGGACGTCATCATCCAATGGAGGCCAACGTCAGGGGTCTAGGGAACTTTTGACAAAGTTGGCATTAACAAAAAGTCGATGAGGGTCCGGAAAACATCGTTTCGGAAAAAGTCGGAAAAAGTCTGCAAAAAATCGGAAAACCACGACAAACATTAAAAAATACAAAATATATTCATTTTTTTCAAAATTTTAAACATACAAAGCAACAACAACATTAGATAAACACATTGGCACATAAATATGGAGAAAGCACCGATATATATGATGTAGTGGATGCCAAATGAAAGATGATACATGAAAGTCGATACCGAATCTTGAACCCTAATATTTGTCCAATCAAGGACTCAAAAGTGGAGAACCAATACAAAATGACATCACATATATAAATGTATCTCATTATCATGAGGTAGATGTACAATTGAATGTTTTAAAACTCAGACTCAGCCTCAGAATCGGTTGATGGTCAACTCCGACTCGGACTCGAACTTGCATTGACTTGAACTGATCTTATTTCAATGACTTGGTTTACTAAAAAATTCATAAAATATTTAAATTTTAATGAAAAAAGCATATTTTAAAAATTCCAAACCATGATTCCAAAAAATTATTGAAACTTTGAAAGAAAGCATTATGAATAAATGAGCAAGAACATTTAAACGACAAACATAAATGACAAGCAATGTTCCACCATCGCTTATATTTGGATCCTCATCATTAGTATCAACCTTTTCCTCTACATTGATCCTCTAGAGACATCAGTGAACACCTCCCAATTTTGATGAAACTACCTAATTGAAGCCTTATACTATGGTAGAAAAATCTTAACATGGCTAATCAATGATTTTGGTTTGAGTGAAAGGTACATTTTTGCTAAGGCCATGTCAGAGGAGTTCAACAATCAATACCACCGACATCGAGGTACATAAAGGGCTTGGTTCTCTTGATTAAATGCCAATCCCATACCCTCATACATGATAGAATCCAATGAAAATGTTGCAATCCTACCAATCCTGAAATCCTAAAAACTGTTAAGTCTGCTGGATTTTGAATGGGATATGAAATTCCACTTTCTCCATATGAAGTCCGATGAGGTTGGAACCGCTCTCAAACATCCTGAAACAATTAATGGTAATGTTAAAAATTTAAGTAAAAGGATAAAAAGGAAAGATAAAGGAAATGATAAAGTGGAAAGATGAAGGAAATGTGGAAAGATAAAGGAAATGTGGAAAGATAAAGGAAATGATAAAATGGAAAAAGTCGCGAAAAATCGTAGGATTTTTCATCTATGATTTTCTCTAGGGCACTGCGTCCAAGGTGAAGGAGGTTGCATCTCGTCTCTGCATGGTGTCTGGCTGTCAACTGTTGCAATGTCCTCAATCCAATGAGTAATAAGCCCTGGGGTACACTACCCAACGTATGGGCTTTCACCCCATTTGTGTGCCATCATGACCAAATCTGCCAAAACCAAGCCCATCTGTCCATTGTCCAAGGTCTTGGAGATGTGAGAGCTCATGTGTAAAGGTGCCAAGTCATTGGGTGACTCACTGTTCTACATCACATGTGCCAAAGTCCTGCAATAAGGGCACAACGTCCTGGGTGAAATCCTAGGACGTCCCTCAAAGAACCATGTCATGGCCATCCAAATCAAAATAGAATATAAGACAAGGTAAACCAATGTTCATAAGAGATATTAGTCCTTGAGTCATGCAAAGTAAGCCATTACCTAAGATATAAGCCATGTGAACAAGTCACCTCAGTATCCCCTTCAAGCATCACGTCGACTCAGGACTTTATGTGAGTTGGCAAGTTTGAATATGGGAGGGCCTTCATCCAACCCTATTAGGTGTGCTAACTAAAACAGTGAAAGAAAAGACTCAGGTAGAGGGATAGGTCCCCAGGGAAATAGTGAAAGAAAGAAACCCTTCAAGAGTAAGTGCGATAGTGGTATGAATTTGGGCTTTTACTTCATGGCTTATGGTGTCATTAATTCCATTTCTATGAGCGCCTCTGTAGAGGGAGCGCTTGCTTCTTGAGATACCCTTTCCTTAGTACTTTTTGCTTTCTGAACCCCTTAATTGTCTTTTGATACTCATTCATTATTTTGCGAGTCCCTTTACAGGTTTCAAGCTTTTATTCTTTCATTTTCTTACTGGGATAAAGTCCTGTTATAGATGTGCATTCATTGCATCAGGACAAAGGACGATTACCATTAGAGGGGTTAGAGCTCAAGATGGCCTGTGGCTTTTATAGGTGGCCTTTATTATTTTTTACATAGCATACATATAGTAGCTGCATCAACCTCTGGGCCTTCATCCCCTTCTTCTCATGAGAGGATGGACCATGACCCATTACCAAAGTTTAGTACACCGTGATAGGCTCCAGGGTGGAAAGTGTTAAGTATGGTGGGGAACAAAATATTACCCTTGTGAGCGCCCCCCTAGTGGTACCCCTTTTCCTCGATGGTGACAACATGGGACTAGGGCACAAAAACTGACCACCAGGGTGAAACAAGGCAACAAACATAACTTCCCAAGCTAGTGATCCATATCCAACTTCAACCAATGATCCTCATCCACATGCCCAATAAATTAAGCACAACACTTCGCATGAAAGAAAGACTAACATACCTTATGGTGACGTTGGCTTACCATCTCCCATACAATGTGTTGCCGCCTTTATACACACTTGGGCTATCATGAAAGAAATCTTCAATCCACTTAGTGTGTCCTTGGGGGCAAGTCTCGAGTAAAGGTGCTCTCACCTGGTCCTCGACTTCTCCRTCTAGGCCAACTCCTAGTGAAGCCAAGGGGGGTAGTCCCTAACAAAAATACTTTTGCTTTAAGCTAATCCAAGCAAAAGAAACCATTCTAGGAGTTTAATGCAAAATAAGACAGTTTAAGTAAAGCATTCAACATTCATTCATTCAATAGATAAGATAAGTTTTGATAACATAAAAGGTGTCCAATTATAAAGGATGCTTGCACAATAAAGTAAAGGATACAACATCTGCAAGAAATTGAAAGCTTATTAGACAATCACAATACCATGAATGAAAACGAAATACTGCTCATAAAGCAAACGATTGTGAAACATGAGACCAATGCCTTAAAAGTATCGTAGGCAGATGTTGAACGCGTGTTTTATTAAGTTGTCTTTATTGAAGGTAGATTAATGAGATACATTTTACTTGCATGAAAAATAAAGTGTTTGAGAAACAAGATGTGGCCTCTTTAGAGGTCATCTCTTTGTTTGGAAA
>JASDQU010019929.1:12343-22423 GCA_032191745.1 Picea mariana
ATTGTGAAACATGAGACCAATGCCTTAAAAGTATCGTAGGCAGATGTTGAACGCGTGTTTTATTAAGTTGTCTTTATTGAAGGTAGATTAATGAGATACATTTTACTTGCATGAAAAATAAAGTGTTTGAGAAACAAGATGTGGCCTCTTTAGAGGTCATCTCTTTGTTTGGAAATGCGTTGAGAACCTACCGTAGCCCCGAAGGCTCTACCAATAAGTTCACTAGGGGTGCCGGATGTCTAAAACGGGTGGGAAAATAAGTCCTGAGAGGGCTCGCCTTACTTCACACACTCCCACTAGGCGTTTTTCCCACGCATTAAGATAACAACTATTGATATTTCCCTACTTACAACTACTCCGCACTGACCAACCCAGCGTGTATGGAACTTTCTTCCAGAAGATCGAGACATGCTCACAATTGGAAGGGTCAAGAACACCACTGGGAGTTGAGGGGAAAGTTTATTTTAAAGCAAGAAACTAAAATACCGAAAAAGAAATGCAAAAATTGAAATGTTTTCTAATTACTAAATACAAAAAAGGAAACTAAGCTAAGAAAATGATTACTTTGCCCAAAAGAAATTAAGTGTTGTGATTGATTGATTGGTTAATTCCCTTAGATTGTGTGTTTGGAAAGTAAAAGCAAAAAACTCACAAGGAAAGAAAGCACACAACCACACCACCGGTCCCCCTAAAAGGGATGACGAAACTAGGCACTATGAGGCCCGCTTTTATTAATGCCTGTTACAATGATCTCTTTTTTGTAAGAGAGATTTGAATGATCCTTCTAGAAATGGATCTTAGGCCTAAAACAAAACCCTTCTTTTATTAGGTGACTTGTGATCTTGTTTAAGCAAGATCATCAAGTGTTACAAGGCTTCTTTGAAGAGAAGAGGTTCAAGGCTGGATCTTGAGGCTTGAAAAACTTTGACTTGGTCCAAATCAGCTAGAACTTCTTCCTTTCTTTGGAATGACCTGTTTATGATCAGCAAACAAAAGAGATTAGAAAACTAATTAAAACAATCTAAACAAATGCAAAAGATAAATACTTTTTGTATTTTTAAGATCACACAAATTTTATCAAGTAAAGGAAAGTGTTTTTTAGAAGAATTTATGTTTTTTTCAAGAGGTTAGAGGGCTCCTGATTGCTTGAATGCTTCAAACTTGTCCGAATTGGACAAAGTTTCTCCTTGGCTGTCCAATAACCTGCAAAAATCAGCAAGAAGAATATCCCAAAAGATGCCCAAAATGATTTTGGGACAGCTTAGGGGATAGATCAAAATTGCTTGAAAAAATTAAAGAAGAGAATTATGCTAACTAATGAAAAAATACTAACATTTTTGGAATCTTTTTTGATTTTATAATGCTGTTTTAGGACATCAAAGAAAAACACTTTTCTTTTTGCTAGATTTGAAATGAGAAGCTCAACAAAAGATTACACTTTTAGCTTTTAAATATGTGGAATGAAACTAGCATAAAAGTGTCTAAAAACTCTATCAAATCTACCTTTTCTTAAGATATGAAACTTTAATAAATTAGTAGACTTGAAAAAGGTGAACATGCAAAGTAACGATGAGCTTTATACCAGATTTCCTCTTTGCATGTAAGGAACCAAGTAACTAGAAAATTGTAAGAAACTTTAGAGAATAGAGAGAGAGAGAGAGACTTGAGATGCTTGGAACCCTTGGGCCAATGGGCTCTTCAAGTGTACGGAAGAGGGACTATGGCTTTCTTGGTGCTTGAAGCAATGAAGAATGCAAGCTTGATCCACCACTTCTTCAAGACTATGAGATCATGCGAACCAATAGATACCTTGCAACACAAAATGTTAGGATTATGGTGGCACTTACAAAAAAGACTCAAAGGGGCATGTTAGTTAACCAAAACGAAACATGCACATTATAATCTTTTAAATAAATACTCAATAGAATCATAGAAAGCAAAAAAACTTACTTAACTCTATCCTATGAGATGATAACACCCTTCCAAAGGCCTATCTAACAATTGAATATGCAAGAAACAAAAACATCACCTCATTTGATCAAATCATATGACAATACATCCACAAAGTAGCTGCACACACTTTCTTGACCTTCAAAGTCTTTTATTCCATAGCATGAGAAAAATATTACAACAATATGACAAGCAAGTCGCCCAAGCTCCAACTCACCAAAAGGAGGAGGGTCGAGCTTGCTTTATAACTTATTGGGTGACATCTCCAAGGTGAGGGCGCATGGCAAGAGGAAGAGTGCGCAATAGCTAAGTGAGGATGCGCCCAAGTGAAGTGTGGAGTGAGTGGAGTGAGTGGTAGGTGGAGTGGAGTGATGTGAGGGTGAGTTGGAGTGAAGTGAGGGTGAGGGTGAGTGGAAGTGGAGTGGTAGGTGAGGGTGAGGGCGAGTTGCACATAGGGATTAGCGCCCCTCTCCTGCTAGTGCACCACACATGGAGGAAGTGCGCCTAGCTTCATTGGGATTTCCTCCCACTTGCCATGTCACTCAATTAAGGCGCCCTCTCTAGGAGAGTAATTCCAATTTACTATTTCAGACTTTAGTTTCTACTATTTTGCTCAGTACTAATTAGATTCTAGAATGAGGAATGATGAATTTAAATCAATGTATCAATATTTTACTATTTCTGTTCATTTATGATTCATGAATCAATGTATTTCATTACTCAATTTGAATTTGAATCATGTTTATGTCATTTACAAATTTGAATTTACTAATTTAATACTATTTAGTATTTTACTGTTTACTATTTAGTATTTACATTGCACAATGTTGAATTTGCATGGGATGAATTTTTATTGTTGAGATTTTATCATTATTATTTTTATTTTTAATATTTTTATTTTTTTATTTGTTATATTATATATGTGACGTCCCCCCGTCCCCCATTTCCCTAAAATCCCAAAAATTTGGGGTTGCTTCCACATGTCCCCCCTGCGCGTCTCCCTGCTGCTCCCATGCCCCCTGTCCTGGAATCTTGGTGGAACATTGCAAATAATATCCATCTGATATTGCATCCTCAAATTTTGTTCTCTTTCACACTTCAGTTTAGATTATGCTGTTCTGTGCTTTCTTCTTTGAGTAGTGGTATCAAAATTTATTTCTGTTTGCCTGTGTAATAATGATAAATGTTTACTATTTTTGCAATCTCCTTGGATACAAGCCCAAGTTAGCTAGTCAGTATTTTTAGGATCTCAAAGTAATTTTCTATCTGGCGTTTGCTTGTGTGGTTGTCTACTCTCTTGGATATATCAGATTGTCATTTTTGAAGGTAAAGAGTTTTAGGTTTTAGCATTTCCTTCCTTTAATTTCTTTAGAGCAATAAAAAGTGCTATTTTTCATTGCCCCATCAGAGAAATGTTATTTCTGAAGAGATAGGAAACTTACATTACCTTGTCTAAATCTTGCAGGCAATTAAGTCTGGCCTTCTGAAGATACTTTCAAAGATGGGTATATCCCTGCTTTCTAGGTTAGCTAAGCTACGACTAACCTTTTTTTAACTTATTATTATTTTATTTATAGTACTTGTTGCCCTTGGCCATATGAACCAGTTAGTTCCAGTGTCCTCTTTTTAGTAATTGGTTACTTTTTGAAGTAAAAGACAATCTTTCTAGTATGTTTAACGTAACAGAGATGACTAATATTCTCAAACTCAAGGAATGTTTGATGTGATATATTCCAGTTATTGTGGAGCACAAATTTTTGAGATATATGGGCTAGGTAAAGAAGTGGTTGACATAGCATTTTGTGGGAGTGTCTCTCGAGTTGGTGGTTTGAATCTGGACGAGGTACCAAAAACACTGCTTGTTCCTGTTGCTTGGATTTAATACATGGACTACTTTTTGGTATCTTTCGGTGTTGTTAAATTTGTGGTGTTCTTTTATCATAAGCGTTGCATTTGACATTCAAATTTAATGGCTGTTAGTAATCTTGAACTCTGCATTGTAATAAAATATATTTAAAGATACTGATATTAGAAAAGAGAATATAGCCAATAACCTGGTTTTGTAGTGATATAAAAAGTAATTATAATCATTGAAGTACTGCTGGTGAGGCAATCCTGAGTTCCGGAGTGCTAGGATTCTGGGGTCCTATGGTTTACCATATCTAGTTATCACTTGTGTCCTAATATAGAGTAAAAATCCGGTATCGAATGAAATGCTCATCATAATAGATATCTCAGCATTTTACTGCCTTCTATTAGAGCTGAAAATATATAGGTGCCAGTGTATGGGTTCAATGGTAAATGAAATGTGCATATTGATTGATTTTGTCATATGCCAAGACCCACCTTCCCTGGCCGTCGGGGCACCAAATTCAATTTTTTTTCCTTACATCACAACCCGATCCACCAACAGTGCACAAAATTGGATGGAAATATCAAAAGACAACTAATTGCATATGAAGGTGGAATCAACGAAACAGTATAAATTAATCACACACACAGTTTTACTTCCATTATCAGACTCACTCATTATCTCAATTCTGCTAACATTTGTCAAGAAGCATTAACAGTGTTAATAGTTTCACCACCTAACCTAGCATCTAAGTGGAAAAGCCCAATCCACAGATTCCACCTTGGGGTAACAGTCTACAGATGGGAGTTGTATCACTGTCACCTCAGTACAACTTTATCTTCATCTTTGGTCGGCTCTCAGGAGGCCAAGGGGGGTATCCCTTTGATGTACAATTGATTATTATGTAATATCCTCAAGTGCTCTAGGCAAGGATATTATGTTTGCTGAGCAACTTATGTTGTTTCTGGTTGTGTGCTTTTGTCAAACAGTTTGAATTATATATGTTCTTATGGCAAAATCTTGGTAGACAACTTTCTACAAACAGTTTGCATACATTTCACTAAGAACTTTCGTCAAACACATTGTATGTAATCCATAAGTACATAAAGTAGAAGAGACACAACATGGGCATTTTTATTATAGATGAAACCCCAATCACAACAACACAATCTCTAATGGTTGCTAAGGCAGCTGCAATACATCAAATAAAACACACAACATGCAACCAAAACGTGGAATAATGCCATGGCCTCCTCTAGTAGCTGAATTCTCTGCAGAAAAATCATCTCTAAGCTAACTCGGCCCCTCCAAGAGCCCCATGGCTCCTCTCAGCCACACGGTTCTGCAAAAGAGAGGCTCGGCCCTCTAAAAAATGCCTCCATGGCTTCCCCCAGCCCCACGGTCCAGCAAAAGGAAGGGAGTCGGCTCCCCCAAGAGACCCCAACGACCTCCCTAACTGCCAACGAACCTCCAAGAAATCCTACACAGCCTCCTCAAATCCTCACAGCTTCCTCTAAAGCCTCACGGCCTCCTCTAAAGCCACACGACCTGCTCCAAAACCCTCACGGCTTCCTCTAATCCTCATGGCCTGTAGAAATATGTGTCCGTCCCACTCAAAGAACCTCCACGAACCCTCTCACCAAACCACTACACTGCCAAGCTGAAGTAGAACCATAGAGATGATGCCCAAATGAAGACCCCGGATGGATCCTCCTCCTTGTTTAGCTAGGGTGGATATTGGACCACTGGAACCAAACCACAATGGAACGGTTTTGTCAAAACCCCAACGAAAACTTGTCTCACAAGAGCACTCCAATCAAGAGAACAAATCAAATCAAATCATAATAAGAAAGTGAAGTGCTACCCCTCCTTTTATTCTTCTTCGCTGCCCCTTCTAGAACTTCCCCCCTTTGACTTAATCCACATGACCGTTATTCCCCTTTCACTTAAAGATTAAAAGTCAATTTTAATGTTTAAGCAACTTATTAATCTAAAAGTTACTTTATTACCTTTTTACTTAATGTCACTTTAAAAATATAATATCTCCTAGCTAAGTGACATCAAATAACCCCTTGACTCGCCTTTTCTTCATTGACTATAGCCTATGAGAGTCATATAGGCTACTGAGTCATCCTCCCATCATGATCAAGTGGAAGGGGACATTACATATTGTTGAAATTTTGGTATGCTCGTTTAATCATAGACAATGTCATATCATTGTCACCCAACCATAGGCATTCACATATGCCACCCCCGAGCACACTAACCTTTACTTAGAATAATTATGGCAAGCCTACTCCAGAACCAACAGATAAACCCTAGTTGCTAATTGCAGCAACAACTCAAGACAAGTAGAGCGCTCCTTCTCCAAGGGTAGCGCACAAGAGAGAGAGTCTCCATATTTGCAGAACAAGTACCATACACAACTACAGCAGCTGCAACTGCACTACTCTCTCTCTCAAACTTGCGCCATACTTAGCAAGAATATCACCAAGAAAATGACCAAGAATATCACCAAGAAAATCACCAAGAGAGAGACCAAGACCAAGAGATGACCATGCGCCCTTATTCCTCCTTGCAGCTGCAGTTGCAGCTACAATTGCAGCTCTCCATAAGACTTGTGCACTAACTAGGTGTACAAATGCTAAAACGCCCTCTATTTATATTAATTTGTCCAGTGACTTTTCTAGCTGGGTTGACCTAACTTTCTTGCAATTATATTTTCTGTTTATCTTTTTCTTGTGGAGTGGACTTGTATTTTTGGAATATAATATTCTAATATTATTTATTCTGCTAGGCCGACTTGTTTTCTAGGGTTTCCATATGTCTGTTTAATGGTTCACTGGCTTCCGGAATATTCTATTCTAAGTCATAGGTTACATGTGGGGGTTAATACCTCCCGCAACTACCAAAACATCAACACATATTAGGAGAGCCTAAGTAAATCTTATATTATTATTTAGACAAGTAAAACAAAGATTTACTTCAATAACAAACCAATTAAATCTCACAAAATATATTACACACAAAATGTAAAAGATTCCAATAACTAAATGATCAAATGCTTTATGATAAATCTTTAAGAGAACAAGCATAAATCACAATAATCTACTTAGATGCTTAGTTGAATTGAGAATATGTGAATTAAACCTCAAATCTGATTTGTTATGTATGCACGAGAAGATTTCAGATTTATAAGTTATTGATTACCATCCCAATTCAATGATAAAACTTTGAAGAAGTAGACTAAGGACAATTTTGTGAATATATCTTGTATAAAGCCAAGTTATCCTTTAGAGAACAATTTCAAGTTTTATATAACCACAAGAGATGCAATCTTAGCATCAGAGCACAAATTGACCTTAAATAGTGTGACATCAAGAGCAATTCAATGTGTGTTTAAGCAAGGACAAGTCCAAGGTGTAACTTGGTTTGTATTCTATCACCGAACCTGTTTTATGTGTTTAATTATGCAAATTCCAGATTTGTGATTAGAGATAAATCAACCCAAGAAAGAAGATAAACACTTTAAATCAAGACATCTAGGGTTAGATAATCAATTAGGAGCTTAAGATATTCAAGAAAGCAACACCCCAATATATTTGAAACAAGCCTACAACAAATTTATCCAAGTAAATTAAGAAGTAAATCGAACTTTTAGTGTTTTGACTCTTGAGTGCTATGTTGGATTTACTTGCATATAGCAAATATTTCCTTGAGTAAAGGTAAGCAAATAAATGATAACTCAAGGAAGATTTCACAACTAGAAATTTGGAATAAAACTTTGAGAGACTCTCTTCTAACTTGTGAAATAATTATCAAGTCTATGTAAGATATGAAATGAAACTGGACTTCAACCGATGTAAATATGATTTTAATATCTTTTAAAGTAATTTCAAGAATTACATAAATATTAAAAATAGCCCAAAGAAATAAGAATAAACCTGCAATAAACAATTCTAGGGAAAAATTGGCACACAGGGTTTTAAGATATCAACTTTAAAATCAAACAATGTAAGTCTAGTATATGGATATGCATTGTAAATTAAACTCGAGACTTAAAAAAATAAATCTAAGCTAAAGATTTTCAATATTTTTTCTTTAGATTTATAATAAACAAGAAATAAAAGTTTTTTTTTTTTTTTTTATATCTTGGAGGTTGATGGGAAAAGACAAGTGCCTAATCCAAGGTCTTATGGGTTCAAAGACAAAACATTTCTTCCAAATGGTCTATTTTTTTTGAATGGATTAGAGTGAGGAGACTAGGGCCAAAGACTCAATAATCTCCTTTCTAATCTAGATGGGAAATAGAGACCAAGACCCTACAAAGAAGGGGTCCTAGAAGGATTACATTCACTAGCAATATCAAGTTTCAACTATAGCTTAGTAACTGAAATCAATACCCTTGCTAGGAATCCTAGAGGATAGACAAAGCAAAGAATTAATAAGCACTTACCAAACTAACTAAGGAAGATAGGGGAGGAGTTACCTCACAACAATTTCCTTTCAAGTGGTAGAGTTTACCCTTCAAATGGATAGATTTGCTGGCTTTGTAGAAGTCTTGACATCCACATCCTATCTTGAACATAAAATAGAAACAAAGGGAGAAGAGCTTGCACCAACACCAAATCATCTCAAAAGGAAGATATTTAGCAGATTGTATTCTGAATAGCCAATTAACAACAAATAATAGTGTGAGGAGGAGCCTCTTTTATAGAGGAGGCTTCAACAACCCTCTTATTACAATAATGTTTTTCTCTCCTTAGATCTAGCCTAGGAGATCTCAAAAAAGATATATCCTCAAACTAATTATGAGGACAAGGTCAAAAAATACATTAAATATCAAAGTGGTTATACCACATGTACACTACTCTCCCAAGAGAAAGGACTCCCCATCCAAAGATAGCAAAATAGGGTCAAGAGAGGTTGATGTCCCTCCATAATGTATGGTAACCACTTCAAAAGCCATCTCCAAGGAAGATTGATCCTAAAAAGCTTTCAATGGCTATGAAAAAGGAAAGAAAAGATTAGACGTGTGGCACGTGGGAGGCTCCAAGATGGGATGAATCCTCCAATGCAACTCCAAAGTAGCAACTCCAAATGGTCATAAATGATGTCTCCAATGTTTAACCTCCTCCCAAAATCATTCTAACCACCTCCCACAAGCCTAGGAGAGTCAAAATAGTCCACATGTGCCAAATAGATGCTCAAACGATCAAGTAATGCAACCTCCAAGGTGGACAAATCCTCTAGAAGGGTGACACGTGCCTCCAAAAGTGATGATGTGGCTGAGCACTGCATGGAACAAGATGTGGTATGGCATGACCGATCCATGTGCATGAAGCATAGATCCCAAGTTCCTAGGGCATTGTGAAGATGGGTGCCCCAAGGAAGAGCGCCCAAACCTTCAAGGAAATGCGCCCATCATCCAAAACTCTGCTCCTGTAACTGAAACTCGTCCCGAACTAACTAAATCGATTCTCAATGGAAATATGGCTCAACTCAAGAAGAAACTCGTCCTTTTTGGTATCTAGAATTAGCCAGCACAGAAATTTCACCTCCAATATGTAAACCCAGCCGCTTCAAGCAAGAAATCGACTTCTACTTACAAATATGAGTTGCCAAACGACATAAAACTTCACCACACTGAAGCACATTGAAGAAATCTGTATGATATCTTCTCCAAGATGACCAACTAGGGTGGATGGTCTCACCACCGAAGCCAATCTTTGAAAATCCTCCTAGGGTTTTCGTCCCAAGAGTTCCCAAAACCACAATGAGCTCTCTCAATGAGAAATTAGAAAATGCCAATGCTCGAATGAGAGAGGGCGCCCTCCTTTTTCCCTTTTATTTGTTCGTTGACTCTTTTGCAACCCTTTTACCCTTTTAATCACTTTAAGTGACGTTTCATATTCTCCTAAGTCACTTTAGGCGCTTTTTTTCCTTTTTCCCCCTTTTAATTATCTAATGTCGTTTTGTTAGGCACTTTTCCCTTAGGACATTAAATAATTAATTAATTCCCTTCTTAAGGACTATAGCCTACGTGAATCACTTAGGCTACTACGTCCAAGTCCCATGATTGTTGAAATATTGTAACTGCAAAGAGTATTCTTAATATTTTTGATATATTATTTATAGGATCAATCCCCATTGTGGATTGATCATGTCGGTTATTGTAATAGGACCAAATCCCCTTTTGCGGATTGGTCAACAGACAATTATAATAGGCAGAATAAGAAGTCGGCCCTAGCAGTTAATAAGAAGATCTAGAAATATAA
>JASDQU010019930.1:8167-19278 GCA_032191745.1 Picea mariana
AAGCCTACAAATCATAAAAAATTGAAGATATAAATTACTTTGTAGATTTTTTATTAAAAAAAAATTATAAAAAACTACAAACAAAATATGATTGAACAAAGTTATTATAAATATTGAATCTGATTCATAATATAATTTATAAAAAATCAAAATTTCAATAATTATCCATCTCAAATTTAAAATTTGTTTTACTAATAATTCGCCATAAATTTTGTCGACTTATATAACACATTACAATGTAATGTGTTATATAATAACACATTACAATATGATGTGTTATATAATAACACATTATAATGTAATGTGTTATATAACAAGGGTTGCATGGCAACGCAGCCCCTACCGAGTTAGTTGGGAAATACATGTTGAACAATGAAACTTAATATAACTAAATGCACAAGTAATGAATATTTTTTGTCAAACAATAATAATTAAGGGTTGTTTGTTATTCAAAATGTATAAGCTGAATGGAACTATAATATTCATAAATATAATATAAATATAATAAATATATTATAAATATAATAATAAATAATATATTAGATAATAAATATAATATAAATATAATAATGCATAATAATAAATACATAGTACAACTTTTTATATTTAGATGTGGTGATTGGTGAAATTCATTGATTATGTAATTAATTCTACATATTGAAAGATGTGAAGGGAGCAATAACACTTCAATTCTATCAACCAATTAGAAATGAGAATCACACATATGTTTTTTATATCCAAAAATATGTATTTGTTTTCCTATGTTAAATATTACATTGCATACACAAATTTATGGTAAAAGGCAAATTAATGTCACATCAATGTCATATCAAAAGAAAACTCATTGCTATAGTCCCATGGCAGGGACTAATAACACATTACAATGTAATGTAATTGCAATTGAGTTCATTGAATTGATATGTATTTATGGGAATACAAACCTATACAATTCGAAATACACTTTATGGGGGCTTCTCTTTACTCATTTTCTCTTCGAAAAAACCCGAAAAAAACACATGTGCAACATATGGTATTGTACACCACAAGCTTGAAGGTAATAAATGTATAATATAAAATACATACAAATAATCATTTCCCATAATCAAACGATAAATAAAATTATATTATTGTTAATATTGCTTCAAACATAAAGAAAAGATGTGTGTGCATTCTCTATGCTTTCTTGAACATGTACATACCTAGCAATATCCTCGATTGCATTTAATCAAATGTGGACATTAATTTTATTTTTTCTAGTTACACCAACTACCTTGTCCTAACTTTGGATTATGTGTGAATGTGTAAATCAAATAAAGTTGGAAACGTGATCATGTACACAATATGCTTTCTCAAGGAAAATAAGAATATTTGAATAACTTCTTCCATGAAAGCTACAAGATGTATGGAAAATTGGCATTTACTTAATAATTATTTTACTTTGTCCATCTACAAAGAGCAACTTGTAAGGCATATAAAGACATGATAAATGAGAAATTATAACAACTTGTGCTAGCTATTCCTTTGTACGACCACTAACCGTGAAAAAAATTGGCTAAGAAAAACTTGTGTTTCTTTTTATGGATGTCCAAAGGCAACAAATTAATGTGAAAAACAAGCTTTCACAATACAAAATTGAGCCTCTTGGAAATCCAATGTTACAACATCATACATAAAACCTATGATCAACAATGATGATAGTGGGTCAATTTTGAAATATTTGTACAACTTTAGTTTTGACAAGCCACTAGAAATGAAATGAAATAAAGATTTCAAGCATCTGTTGTTCGTTCATGGTCTCCATATCTCAAACTTTGTTCAGAGTAAATGCATGTGCTACAAATTCTCTTCTTATGATAACAGGGTCCACTATGCTTCTATTGATTCCAAAAGTGTCCCACCATTCCTTTAACCATTCTGGGGGTAAACCTCGTAAATTGGAATAGACATTATCAAATTTAACCATAGTAAAATAGGTCTTTGTATGGTTGTCTTTTCTTAAAAATTCCCACCAGAATTGTTTGTACTAATGATAATCATAATCGGTTTCTGGGAATTTTAAAATTATATTTTTGTCAAACCATTGGGGATAAGCTCAGGGACGGTTCAGGTTGTAGTATTGATATTGATGTCCTCTCAATCTGTCGTATTCTTGTCCTATAAATTGGATGTCATGAAAAGGATCGGTCAAGGCATGACAAGCATTTATATCTTTTTTTAATGATATTTCATAGATTGTATTAGGTATTGTAATAGTGGAATTTGGATACCTTCATACTTTAGGGACCAGATATATTAATCTACATGAGGATTGGATATTAGTGTCTAGTATTTGAGTACTTCTTAGTTGTCAGGTGGGTTTCCAGTTTATTTGGTATGAATACCAATCCATATTCTCTGATATTTCCCTTAGTACTTCTTAATCCTCTTTCCATTCGCTGACAATAACCAAACACTAAGCAGGCTCACTTGCTTATGCAAATGTTCTTGACTCAAGAAGTCAGGAATACTATTCTCATTTCCTTTGATATGTTCAATATGAAAGTCAAAATTAGAGAACAAAGCTTGCCATCTTGCAAATTTAGCATCACTTGCCTTTTTCACTTCTTTGTTTAAAACTTTGTTCATTGTTGCAACATCAGTTCTTAACAAAAAAAAGTGTTAATCTGAAATATTTCAAACTAGTTGATAGCATTCAAAGTTGCTTTGATTTCTTCATCTAAAGAAGAAGAATTTGGTTATGCTTTCTCCCACGTTCTTGATGCAAACTGAATAATTTCTTCTTTGTTCTTCTTGCCATTTTTTCGAACTGCTTTCAAAACTGCTCCCCATCCTAGGTTGCTTGCATCAGTTTCAACTATTTTTTCCAAATCATCATCAACAACATAAAGAATAGAAAGGGTTTTTACCTTTTTCTTGATGTTTTGTATTGTCTTTGTGTGTTTAGATGTCCATGGTGATGGTTCTTTCTTCAATATGTCATTCAAAATCTTTTTTTCCTAAGCACAGTCTTTGTAGAAATGACTGACATAATTTAAACTTCTTAGAAATATATACAATTGAGTTTTGTCTATAATTTTGTCTGGAAATTTGTCAGCAAACTCGATTGCATGTTGTTGTAATGGCACCTTACCATTAGCAATAGTATGACCAAGAAACTTGATACTAGTATTGAATAATTCAATTCTCTTTTTTGAAACAACAAATCCATCATTTTTTATGACTTGTAGGAATACTCTTGAATGATTAAAATGGTGTTCGATGGAATTAGAAAAGACTAAGATGTCATTAATATACACAATCAACCAGTGAAAATATTGTTTGAGAGAATTATCCATTACTCTCTGAAACTTGGTTGGGGCATTTTTTAGACCAAATGGAATCACATTCCACTCATAATGTCATGTAGGGACACTAAAAGCAGTTTTAAATGTATCTTCTTCTTTTAATTCCACTTGCCAAAATTCTGATTTAAGATAAAATTTTGAAAATATTTATGCTCCTGCAATCCTATTCACAAGACTGGACTTGTGGGGAATAGGATAAGTGTCATGAGAAAGTACTTTGTTCAAAGGCTTATAGTTGATGACTAATCTAGGAACACCTTTGGTTTTCTCTGAATGCTTATTGACATAAAACCCATAACAATTCCATGGACTGGTAGAAGGCCTAATCAGTCCCTTTTTAGTTAATCCTTGAACTTCTTCTTCATAAAGATTCTGGTATTCTCTACTCATTGGGATAGCTCTGATTTTGCATGGTTCTCCATCATATATTTCTTTGTAGGTAAGTTCAACAATATGTTGAGATTTGTCCCAAAAAGTTGTGGGATTTTCAAAGCACATTGTTTGTTCAAACTAATGTTGAAGCTCATTTATAGCTTCTTGTGTCTTTGGATTCTTGAGTTGATCTTCAATTCTCATATTTCTCTTCAATTTTTTGAGTTCTTCTATATTTCCTTCTTTATACTTTAGGTCATGTACCATCTATACCATGGTGGATAGTTGAGGCGTGGAGACAAAAGGCAAGATTACCTTTATTTTCTTAACAACTTTTCTAAATTGTTGTATACTAAGGATTGCGATAAAATACCTTGGTTTTCCCTCGGGAGTTATGTCTAAACCATGAGGTTCAACTGCTGCTAGGAATGGATTTCCTAATATACAGGCAATAAGAATCTCTCACAACAAAAATTTCAGATCTAGGAAATAGTCTTTAAAGCACAGGGTTGCCCTAGGAATTTCATAATTTGTCTATATGGATTTATTGCCTAGGCCAATTACAAAGTGGTCTGTCTTATTCCAATAAATTGAAGGAATAATACATGTGTGCAGAATATTAAGATCAATTCCAGAATCAATGAGAGCTTTGAGTTTGAATACTTGATATTGGATTTTTAGCCTTATAATTACATGATACTTTTGATGCTCAATTGCCATAATTCTCATGGAATGTATTCCTTCAATATCTCTAGTCTCATACAAATTAATATTTGGATGTTCTTCTAATGGTACCTCTTCAAGAGGAGGTGTTCCAGAATTTAGCATCTGCACTTGGGACTTCAACTCTTTGATTTCTTGTCTTTCCCATAAATCTGTCTTATGGGAATTTTCTTTTGAAGTTTGTGTTTCTAATTTCCCAACCTTCTTCTTTAAATCTGCAACCTCTCTTTTCAACATATTTATTTCTTTTCTTATATCATTCATAGTTAATGGTTGCAACTTTTGATTCCTATTTTGTATGATAAATGACTTTTTGTTTTTCTCAAAAGATGCATCCACAAACAAAGGTTTCTTACCAGGCTCAGAACTTGTAGATTTGTGTGCTTTCATCATAGTTTTTAAGAAAGAATCCAACAAGGAAACTTTCATTTATCCTTCGGGAAGTGATTTAATTTGGGTAGGTATATGTGCATCACCGTCTGAATTACTTTGATCCATGCAGAATTCTAACTTTTGAATAGGCTCTTGCTCTTCTAAACCAGATTCGTCATCATCTGAATTGCTTTCCGAGATGAAATTACAGACCTCTAGATATTCACATCTGCAATTGTTAGTTATCATTAAAGCCTCTTGTTCTAATTCTCAGAGGTCATCAGAGTCATATTCAAATTCAGATGTGTCATAACTAGTTGAACAACATTCATCCCTCATTATATGTATGTCTTCTCTTTTTATATGACATGGATGATGTGGACATGAATTTGTATCATTTCAGTCATAACCACATCAGTTACAATGAATAGATGTAAGAGATTTTGAAAATTCACCTCTTTCTCGGGCTTGTTTGGCCTTTATTTCAGAGACTTTACCTATGGTTTTCTTGGAAGCTTCCCCTTTGGGACAACGATTTGATAGATGTCATGTTTGACTACATGGCCAACAAAAAATGGATTGTTTGTTTTTCATTTTAAAAGACTTCAGCTTGATGTCTTCAGGAGAGTAGTAGTGAGTTTTTGGATATCATCTATAGAATCCCTTTTGACTATGTCTTTTGTTTTTTGAATATGGTTTTGAGACAAAAGGATTAGTCCTAAACTTACTTCTCCTAATCTTCTTTAATATTTTCTTGGTTCTTTTTCTTACTCTAACGAAATCCTCTAAGGGTTAGCCATATTTTTCACAGCTAGATTTACTATCAGGGAGCCTAGACATATTTTGGATGGATTTGTAAGGTACCATATCTATTATAATATCCTAAAATAGAAATATTGCTGAGAATAACAGCAAAACAACACAATAGATGAAACCACGACACCAAAATAATACCTTTGTTGATAGGAAATAATGTTCACTTGCCTCTTCGTGGGGGGAACTTCCAACAGAGCAATGCTCTATTACAATAATTCTCAAGAAAAAACTTATCATGACTCCTACTCTTATTTATACTAATTATATCTTCTAAATATCATTCTAGAGGAAGATCCTTCCAGAAGCAGAAGCTTCTATTAGGTCTTCTTACATTGACTTATTAGAAGTTATTAAATAGGCCTTATTAACTAATGTCAACCTTTATTACATGGAAATGTATTATTCTATCCACATGAGAGGTTAGGGAGGTTAAGTCCCTAACATACCCTCCCCCTTGAAAAATAGTCATGTCCTTAAGTCTTGAGATGAGGAAACTATTGCAGAATGTTAGTAGGCTCCCAAGTAGCATCTTCTAGAGTTGTGTCTTTCCACTGCACTAACATTTCCTTGATGGTGCGCTAACAGAGACAATGCTCACGTTGGTCTAATAATGTTTGTGGATGCAACCAAATGGAACCTTCTTCATCCAACTACGGGAGATTTGTTTGAGTTTGGAACTTAGTACCAATCACCTTATTTAATCATGAGACATGAAAAATAGGATGGAGCCTAGAATGACTATGCAAAGATAACTGGTAAGACACCTACCCCACTCACTTGAGAATTATATAAGGACCATAAAATTTTGGAGCAAGTTTATGACAGTGGTCCATTTTGAGTGAAGTCTGCTTATAGGGTTGCAAACAAAGAAACACCTAGTCCCCTTCCACAAATTTTCATTTGGAATGGCCTTGATCTTCTTGTTGCTTCATGTGATTCTGAGCCATGGCCAAATTTGTTTTGAGTGTGTGGAGAATGGCCTCAAGAACTGCAAGATTTTTTTCAATCTCCTGAACCTTTGATACACCTAGCATGTAGGAGAGAATCGATGGTGAATTTTGTCCATAGAATGCTTCAAAAGGAGTCATGTGAGTAGCGGTATGGTAAGATGTGTCATACCACCATTCAGCGAGGGGTAACCACTAAGTCCACGGATTATGTCGTTCATGTGAAAAACACCTCAAATAGGTTTCCAAACACTTGTTGACAACTTCAGTTTGTTCATCAGTCTAGGGATGATAGGCAGTGTTGAGATGCAATTGGGTGCCCTGGAGACGGAAAAATTCTTGCCAAAAAGTGTTGGTTAAAGTGGGATCTCGGTCAAAGACAATAAAATTAGGCATGCCATGAAGCTTGATGATATCATCCATGAAAAATTAAGCCATTGTGGATGTTTTGAATGGGTGTTGGAGAGCATATAAATGAGAATATTTGCAAAGATGATCAACTATCACCATGATGACTGATTTATTGCATGATTTAGGTAAGCCAACAATGAAGTCCATAGAAATATCCTGCCAGATAGTCGACAAAATCGGGAGCGGTTGGAGTGTTCTCAGGATCTTAATTGTTCTCCCTTATTCCGTTGAGAGACATCATGTTCGACCACAAAGGTGTGAACGTCATGTTTCATACCATCCCATAAAAAAGAGCATTTGACCCTTTCATATGTTTTGGTGAACCCAGAATGCTCGGTTGTGGGGAAAGCATGAAGTTATGAAAGCACCTGATATTTAAGTTGTGAATGTTTTTTGAGATACAGACGACCTTTGTAGAGAAGCTCGTTATCATTCCAAGAGTACCCTGGAGAAACTGGAGAATTGGCTAGCAATTGTTGGATAAGGCCGAAAATTTTGGGATCTTGCAGTCGTTACTGGTGAGAAGCTTGGAGCCAATCTGGTACAATGAAGGAGAGAGAAAAAAGGGAACCTTCGTCTTCATAATTTCGGGAAGGATCATCAACAACCACATTTTATTTTCCCTTATTGTAAATTATCTCATAATCATATCCAAAGAGCTTGGTGACCTATTTGTGTTGCTTTAGGGAAGAAATTTGTTGCTCTAGAAAATTCTTGAGGCTCTGATGATCGGTTTTAATTTGGAAGTGTTGGCCCAATAGATAAGTATGTCATAGATCCACAACATGCAGAATAGACAAAATTTCATTTTCATATATTGATTGGCCCAAATGGCACTCCAAAAGTTGTTTGTTGGTGAAGGCCAATGGTCGTCCGTCTTGCATGACAACTACGCCAATTCATTCTTGGATGCATTACATTCCAAGAAAAAAGTCTTTTTGAATTCCGGAAGGGCCAGGACAGGAGTTGTGTACATAGCCTCTTTCAAAGAATGGAAGGCTTGATCAATTGTAGGAGTCCAATTGAAAGCATTTTTTTTAAGGAGAGCAGTGAGAGGTGCTGCAATTTTTCCATAGTTCTTAAAACAATTGTGATAATATCTTGTTAAACCCAAAAAATCATGCAAACTCTTGAGAGTTTTTGGGCGAGACCAATCCTGCATAGCTTCAAATTTCTTAGGATCCACCCTGACACCATCCTTTCCAACAATATGACCCAAATACTCCACTTTTGAGGCTCCAAAGGCACATTTAGATTGTTTGAGGAAAAGTTGGTGCTAAAAAAGGAGATGGAGAACTTGATCCACATGGGAAAGATGGGTGGTCCATGTCTTACTATAGATGAGAATATGATCAAATAAAACTAAGACAAAATGATAGAGAAAAGGATGGAAGACATGATTCATGAGACTTTGGAAAGTGGAGGGGGCATTGCACAGGCCAAAGGGCATGACCAAGAACTCATAGTGGCCCTTGTGAGTGTGAAAGGTCATCTTGGGAATGTCATCCTTTTTCATACGTATCTGATGGTAACCAAAACAAAGATCAAGTTTAGTAAAGTAGTGAGCACCACTCAATTCATCCAATAGATCATCAATGACAAAAATGGTAAACTTGCATTTGATGGTGAGTTTGTTGAGAGCATGAAAGCCAGGACACATGCACCACGTTCCTTCTTTATTGAGGACCATGACCATGGGAGAAGAATACGGGATGGTACTATGGTAGATGACACCTGCATCGATCAATTCTTGAACAATTTTCTCAATTTCATTATTATAGGAAAAGGGATGACGATATGGGCAAGCATTGGGAGGAAGAATGCCTAGAGATAGAGGAATGGAATGATCATGAACACCGCGAGAAGGGGGAAGGCCATGGGGAGTGGAAAAAATAGTGTGGTGTTTGAAAATTATAGATTGGAGGTCAGGATGCACATATGGTGTCTCAACTGCTTGAATGGCGTTGAGTTGGGAAATAATGTTGGAATCACTACAAGGAAAAGACCTTTTAGTGAAGGTTATAGCGAAGGTTTCTAGTGTTACAAAATTGGCAAAAATTGTCAAAAAAATATTTAATACAACATATGTTTTTGATAACGAATGTTTTTGTGGATACTATAACGGAACTTGATTATAACTAAAAAAAAATATGGGTGGTCAAAGGTTTTAGAGGATGTTTACAAATTAGTGTGTTTTTATGAGGTACAAGCATCGGTGCGTACATACACGTACCGCACCAGTGTTGTACACTTAAAGTCAAGCACCGGGGTAGTAAAATATTCAAGCATCGGGGCAGTAAAATATTTAAGCATCGGGGCAGTAAGATAGTTAAGCACCAGGGCATTTGTCTTATAAGCATCGGGGCTTTAACAATAAAACTCACTGAGAGAGTTAAAAATAATTAGGCATCGAGGCTTTTTACTTAGAACGCACTGATGTGTTATTAATAAGAAGGCATTGATGTTGTATAAAATAATATGCATCGGTGCGTTACCTAGAAAAACCTCCCTGGTGCATTAAAAATAGAAAGCATCGGTGCTCTTTAGTAACAAACAAGGGTCAATGCTTATCAATAACACAATAGCACTGGTGCATATTAATAATACAAACACACCAGTTCTTATTAATAATCATGAATCATTGTTTCTTATTAATAACACAAAAGCATCGGTGCTTCGTATACACTTAACGCACCAAAGGCCATTTTTTTAATATAAGTTTGTGGTATTGAATAAATATTCAAACTAGTGTTAGTTGATTACATAAAAGCACCAGTGTGCATTTCTTATTAAACACATCGGTGCATTTTAATATTAAATGCGTCGATGAGATTAATAATTAAAATACACCGAGAAACATTGACATGTGATAGTGCAATTATTGTTATTTTTTAATTCCATTATTTATCAAAAAAATTACATATATCTTATATTTTGATTAGTAAATTTGGATATGATGTTTGGATTAATTTGTTGTATCATTAGATTTTGCATCTCTTCATTATAATATTTAGTCGTCCATATATTTAATCAGCGATGTAACATTTCACAACGACATTGGACAACGCAATAGAATAAATTAAAACATATTTTATTATATGAATAAGAGGGTATTTGTCATACAAAATGGGACACTTATCGGTAATCCCTTGTCTTTCAATTGGGACACCATGTCCATTACATTAAACAAAAATTTCCGATTTTCACAAACAATTATTTCAAAAAAATACAATTGCAGCTTGCATTGATATCCAAATATATTGGTCATCATTCTTCACTAGAATTATTGTTAGTGTTCACACTACTTCCATGTCTTGGGTTATTTTGTTGAATGTTTGGTTGATTGCCTCGATTGTTTTCATCTTCTTCAAGTTCCATCTACAAACATAAAAATAAAATGTAATGAGTCTATCTACATAAAAATAATATACATGAATGTAAATTGAAAAGCGACATACCGGCAAAGCAAGAATTGACTCATGAATCATACACATATGTTCAAAATCAAATCTCATGCCTTGTTTCAACAATTCTTTTGTTGGATCAGTTCCATACTTTGTTTCCTACAAGTTTTATACCCCATAATAAATCATAGATTTAATATAAAGTGTTATTTGTGTTTCATTAATTATAAAAGGATAGAAGTAAAACAACATAGATTATACTTACAAATTCCACAATTAATTTTTTTTTTATATGCCAACATATACTCACAACCCTTAATTAACTCAATGTCAATCAATTTTTTTGATGGCTCTTCTTTGTATGTTAGCACATGTTTGAAGACATTCAAGGATGGTTGTTGTAAAACAACTTAAAATATACAAACAAAAAAAACTTAATTTGTTATAAGGAAATTACAATTACTCACAAACTTTTCTATCAACCCTTCTTTTCTTTGTCATCCAATTTTATGTGCAGAATGAGTTCCATTTTGTTTTCCTTTTTGTAAGAGAATATTTGAAAATTAATATTTAATGCTAAACTAATTATTTGTACCTAATAGAAAAATTCAATGATTGTAAACTATCATCATGGTTAATGGTGTTGTTGCATTTTTTGATTTTAATATTTTATCATTTTTAAATCTTTCAATCCTTTTTTTCAACTTAACTCAAACCATACC
>JASDQU010019933.1:7611-22443 GCA_032191745.1 Picea mariana
AAAATTTATATTGTAAAACATTTAGTTTGCATCATTATATTTTTAAATATATAGCTTTACACAATTTAATTTTTAAATATATAACTTTACACCATTGATATAATAAATATTTCAAATTTTCATTAAAATTTCATTTAACGTTTATTTTTAAAAATTTATTTATGTTTGGATTTGTATATAAGTATTCTCACAATAATTATATAAATATATTGTATTTGGATTTGTATATGTAATAATAAAAAAAGTGTTCCTTTAATTTTTGTTAGATAGTATCACATCTAGTAGCTATGGCCTAGCTTCATGACGAAAATGTCCAAAAATATGAAAGAAATGTGAGAGTAATCTGTGTATGCATATGTGAATTGTTTGTTTATTTGTTTGTCATTAAAAAAAGCAATTTTAAGTATGAAGGCATCCGCTCGTGAAAGGACCCTAACTCCATCACGAGAGGGTCCAAGAATATCAGAGAAATGTGAGAGTAAAGTGTGTGTGGATTGTTTGTTTACAATGAAAGAAACTAATTTCAAGTATGAAGCCTCATCCGTTCAGTAAAAGAAGAGATCGCAACCTATTATTTGTATGTTCTATCACCCCGTGAAGGATATTGTTGTTGCTGGAGATAGCACCGCAGTTGAGAAAGGTCATAGCTAAAGAAATCATTGACCATGAAACATCTATGTGTGTTTGTTGTCCAATGTAAGATTATTGTCATCCCCGAGATGCGGTGATGAACTTAAAAAATTAAGGAGGCATTTTTCTCACACACAAAAACATATTTTTCTATTATGTTATTGCTTTATACAACTTACATATTTATAGGAATAGTAGAATTTCCTAGATCTTAGAATACTGGATATTGTTGGGATTTGGTGACAATGAATTCCTTCAATGATGGATTTGGATCCTATTCTTCTGCGTTGGTTACAACCAAATATACCAAGTTAGAATATGGATAAGGATTGAATTTAATAATCGGTTTCTTGTGTGAATGTATATAAATACATGTAATCCCATAGAGGAAAGGACTGAGTGTGAGAGACAAAGTGAGAACTTGTCAATCTATTGTAATTTCCATGATCTGAATAATAAGACAACGGATGCCTATGCTTGGTGGACGTATCCCAACGTTTGGGTGAACCACGTGAAATCCCTGTGTTTATTATCTGTGTGTGATTGTTAATTATCATTTTGAATTGTGTTTTCTACATTTGCAATTCTAACAAGTGGTATTAGAGCTGGTTAGAGCTGGTTGGAGGAGATTCAAATTATCAGAGGAGTCACAGAATTGAGGTGTGTAGATTTATACATCGTTGCAGGTCCCTCCTCTGGAAGGGTGTGATGTCATACTACTCACGTTTCTCCTAGCCATAGGCGTTGTTTCTCATAAACTCTCAGTAGTAGGTCACCCATGAGCTGATACTAGAACTCAACTAGGGAAGGTTTCTAGGCCATACTAAGGTCTATACTCAACATTTAATCCTAGGTCAAGATGTCAACTACTGCAACTAGCATACAAGCTTTTCTTTTCTCACATGTTCATCCCACCCCATGAAGTGTTCCCCTTCTCTGCTCAAAAGTCCTTTGGGTGCCCCAATTCTTTTCAGCATTTCAACAACATGTCATATAGAAAGTATGAAATCCTTTCAGCTATTTCTCAATGCACCAACAACCAATATTCGGTAGTTCTCTCATAAGAGAGAGACTCCCACATGCCTGTCAACTTGCTTCTTTAGAGTACATGGGCCTCTCCACCCACCCCTTCCTAGTAAAAAATCTCGATACTCTTGTTATCAATCACTCCGTCGAGATTTCCCCATTTCGTTGTTTGAACAACATTACAACCTACATATGGCATGAGTATACGCATCCCATCATTTCCCAAAAACCGTGAGATCCCCCCAAATGGACACATGTCTTCATGAACCTTCATGAGCTCCGATTGTATATGCTACCCTGCTCTTGGAATCTTAGATTAAAATATCTCACGATTTGGGCCTTAGGGAATATTAAAATAACATCTCCCTAACTTAAGTCCCCTTTCCCTCTAGTGTAATTCTTAATCCCCTCATACTCTTTCGTCTAATTGTTTTGCAACAACGATGTATTTTATTAATAATATGGATGATAGACATTACAAGATATTGAAATCATATAGACACTCTGGCCGCCAAATATATATACAATAGCACTTAGGCCCAAAATATCTTGGCTCACTAGCCTAAGCACACAATTACATATTGGGGTTCACCCTAGGGGTATTACACAAACAACCTAATGTTTCATGCCAGATCAAAGCATATTGAGAAACAACATCATTACTTGATCTATTGTAATATAGATCAAGAAATAATCAAAGGAAATTGACTTGATCTATTGTAATATAGATGATAATATGGCGGATAACATTACTTGAAGGCTCTTGGAAAGGTTAAATTTTAAATTTGTAGAGATAAATTAGGTGTTGTAGAAAATATATTTCTCCATTAAAGAGGAATGTTATAAAAAATCAAGAAATGAATAGGTGTGAATTTGGTAGAGAATTCAAATTTGATTTGATAAAGTATTACTATTTTAGCATTTTCACATCCACAAATTTAGGACTCTGTTTAACCAAATTTTATTTATAAATGTAACTTGTTTCAAAAAAATGGTTAAGTTGTGTGTAAGAATTCATCTCACTTATCCATAAATATATTTGGATGTCTATTTTTTTTATACAACCTTAAAACTATAAGAAAGTTTGTAAACAATCATATATAAAATATATACTTTAATTATAATGATATCAATGAAATTGATTTTCCATATAGCTTTCTTATTTGTCAAGTTATCAAATTTATATGAATACAATTTTATTATATTAAATAAGTTTTATATTCTAACCCATTTAGCTTGAATAATTATAATATGTTTTCATTATATTGTTATCTTCATTGATTTTCCATACAACTTTTTTATTTAAATATTGTCTACTTATAAAATTGATATGAATATAATTTTATTATATCAAATAAATAAGATTTATATTCTAAACCATTTAGTTTGCAACGTTGTATTTTTAAATATATAGCTTTCTACAGTTATATTTTTAAATATATAGCTTTCCATAAGTGATATGTTGCACAATTGAGAGGGGGTGGGTGAATCAGTTGTTACCGTGCTTAAACAATTATGCTTATTTTAAACTCTTTACAAATCACTCAATGACAATCACAATAATGCAGAGAGGTAAGCAATAGAACATTTGACATTAGTCACACATATAAAATATAGAGACAGATATTTCCTGAGGAAACCCATAAAGGGTAAAATCCTCTTTTTCTTTGTATGATAAGTAATCGTTACATTCTATACATTATCATACATATGAGCTCCAACTTATTGTGAATAATAAGACAATCAATGCCTATGCTTGCTGGACGTAGCCCAACATTTGGGTGAACCACATGAAATCCCTATGTTTATTATTTGTGTGTGATTGTTAATTATCATTGTGAATTGTGTTTTCCGCATTTGCAATTCTAACAAGTGGTATTAGAGCTAGTCAGAACTAGTTGGAGGAGCTTCAAATTATCAGAGGAATCATAGAAGTGAGGTGCATATATTTATACATCACCGCAGGTCCCTCCTCTGGAAGGGTATGACGACATACTGCTCATGTTCCTCCTAGACATAGACGTTGTTTCTCATAAAATCTCAGTAGTAGGTCACCCATGAGCTGCTACTAGAACTCAACCAGGGAAGGTTTTATAGGCCATACTAAATTCTATAATGAACAGTTAATAATAGGTCAAGGTGTCAACTACTGAAACTAGCATACAAGCTTTCATTTCCCACATGTTCATCCCACCCACGAAAGTCTTCCTCTTCTCTGATCAAAAGTCCTTTGGGTGCCCCACTTCTTTTTAGCAGTTCAACAACATGTTGTATAGAAAGTATCAAATCCCTTCAACTATTTCTCAATGCACCAACAACCAATCTTCGATGGTTCTCTCATAAGAGAGAGACTCCCACATGCCTGAAAACTTGCATCTTTAGAGTACATGGGCGTGACCACGCACCACTTTCCAGTACAAAATCTTGATACCCTTGTTATCAGTCACTTCCTCAAGCTTTCCGCATTCCTTTGTTTGAATATCGTGACAACCTATATATGGTAAGAGTATAAGAATCCTATCCTTTCCCAAAAATGGTGAGATCCCCCCAAATGGACACTTGTGTTCATGAACCTTCATGAGCTCTAGTTGTATATGCTTCCTTGCTCTTGGAAACTTAGATTACAATATCTCACGATTTGGGCCTTAGGGAATATTAAAATAATATTTCACTAACTTAAGCCCCCTTTCCCTTTAGTGGAGTTCTTAGTCCCCCCATACTCTTTCCTCTAATTGGTTTGCAACAAGGATGTATTTTATTAATAGTATGGATGATATACATTACAAGATATTGAAATCATATAGACACTCTGACCACCAAACATATATACAATGGCACTTAGGCACAAAATATCCTTTCTCCCTAGCCTAAACGTACAATTACATATTGGGGTTCATCCTAGGGGTATTACACAAACAACCCAGTGTTTCATGCCAGATCAAAGCATATTGAGAAACAACATCGTTTTGTAAGAGAAATGATATAATCAAAAGAAATTGACTTGATCTATTGTAATATAGATGATAATATGGCAGATATCTTTACTTGAAGCCTCTTGGAAAGGTTAAATTTTAAATTTGTAGAAATAAATTAAGTGTTGTAGAAAATATATTTCTCTTATAAAAGATCAAAAAATGAATAGGTGTCAATTTGGTAAAGAATTCAAATTTGATTTGATGAAGTATTGTTATTTTAGCATTTTCACATCCACAAATTTAGGAATCTGTTTAACCAAATTTTATTTATAAATATAACTTGTTTCAAAAAAATAATTTAATTGTGTGTAAAAACTCATCTCACTTCTCCATGAATATATTTGAATGTCTATTTTTTTATAACCCTAAAACTATAAGAAAGTTTGTAAACAATCATATATAAAATATATATGCTTTAATTATAATGATATCAATGAAATTGATTTCCATATACCTTTCTTATTTGTCATATACCTTTCTTATTTGTCAAGTTGTGTAAAAACTCATCTCACTTCTCCATGAATATATTTGGATGTCTATCTTTTTATAACCCTAAAGCTATAAGAAAGTTTGTAAACAATCATATATAAAATATCTACTTTAATTATAATGATATCAATGAAATTGGTTTTCGATATAGCTTTCTTATTTGTCAAGTTATCAAATTTATATGAATACAATTTTATTATATTAAATAAGTTTTATATTCTAATCCATTTAGCTTGAATAATTATAATATTTGAATAATTTCATTATAATGCTATCTTCATTGATTTTCCATACAACTTTTTTATTTAAATATTATGTATTTATAAAATTGATAAGAATACAATTTTATTATATTAAATAAATAAGATTTATATTCTAAACCATTTAGTTTGCAATGTTATATTTTTAAATATATAGCTTTCCACAATTGACATGTTGGAAAACTGAGAGGTATATTAAATAAATAAGATTCATATTCTAAACCATTTAGTTTGCAACGCTATATTTTTAAATATATAGCTTTTCACAATTGATATGTTGGACAACTGAGAGGGGGTGGGTGAATCAATTGTTACCATGCTTAAACAATTATGTGTATTTTAAACTCTTTATAGAGCACTCAATGACAATCACAATAATGCAGAGAGGTAAGCAATAGAACATTTGACATTAGTCACACATATGAAATATACAGATATAGATATTTCCTAAGGAAACCCATAAAGGGTAAAATCCTCTTCTTCTTGGTATGATACGTAATATTTATATTCTTTACATTATCATACATATGAGCTCCAACTCATTGTGAGGCTACAACCTCTATTTTGCAAGCTGCAACTTGCTGAGAGCACCAACTCTCTGTTTTCTCTAACACCGACTAGAGGGAAGCAACAACTCCCTGAGTGTCCTAGCACCAACTTCCACTTATATAAGCACCAACTTGTTTGAAAGCACTAACTCTATAGTTTCTCTAGCACCCACTAGAAGGAAGCAACAACTCTCTGAGTGTTTCAGCACCAACTGGATGGAAGCACCAACTTCTAGTCACACAGACACCAACCTGTATAACAGAGAACACCAGTTCTCTCTTGCACCACCCTACCACCCTGGTTTCTCTAGCTGCAACCAGATGGAAGCTACAAATCCCTGTGTTCAAGCACCCACTTGAACCTCTGAGAACACCAGTCCTCCCTAGCACCTCCCTATCACCCTTATTATAAATATTTTCTACTAAAACTTATTACAGTGATTCAATAGTTGTCATTGGATTACCAGGCTTATCATTGTTCTTCTATGCTTCTCTGCTCTCCTGTACTAGTGTCTCTCTGCTTGCATCTTCTTGCACTTTCTGATCTTCTTCTTTTCTCTACAAGTGCACCTCAACCTTCTTTTACTATCTCAGTTATGCATCTTTGTTCTTTGCTTCTGCTGCACTTTATGCTCTGCATCTTATTTTGATTCTATGAATTATGCCTCTTCTGTGTATTTCAGCTCCTACCCACAGCATGTTATTTCCTGTGTGTAATTCCTGTCCACAACAACATCAATCTCTTCTCCGTTCTATGTATTTATACTATCTGTGCACCTTCTTCGTCCTCCATGCATAGTGCCTCTGCATGCTCTTCACCGTGCCATGGTTCTGCTCATCGGGTTGTTCACTGCCACTCCACCTTTGCTTCGCTTTGCTCGCTCAGCCTCAAAAAGAAAAAAACTTCATCTTGCGTCTATCTATGCCTCATTTGTTACTCATCTCTGAGTTTTATCTCACACTGTGCATACTATAATTTTTCCTTTCTTATAGTTCAACTCCTTTTTCCTTCAGAACAGCCAACCATGCATAGTCACTTCATGTTTCTTTTAACCACATCCTCTGTGGTTACACCTCGAATCTTCTTGGGAAAAAATGCACAGCAACTGAATCGCCAACCGTCCGAGAAGCATGATTCGGTTCTGCTAACTGAATTGTAACTAATCGATTACCTGTGAGGTGAGACAGTAACCCTTCGATCAAGATTCCAATTAACTAGCACCGTTGGATTAAATCCACAGGATTTCGCATTTATCTCATATGCCCACTAGCTGTGACCGAGCGCTAAACAGAATTTGAATTTTGTGATTTTGCATCTCAGCATTCCTGTGATGAAGGGTCTCGACACGCTAAGTCATGATCGCCGAGACTCTGAGATGGAGCTTAGCACCGCTAGTTTCTTCCCCTCACGTGACCACCAGTGGTGACCATAGGCTATGCCAAAAGGCACTTCATATTTCATGAACTTATGAACTTCATCGAGCCTGATCAACAGTCATGATCTCCAATGATCTGACGGTCCAAATCTCATCGCGATCTCGCATATTGCGATTCCTGTGATGAAGGATCTTGATACTCCAAGTTGCGATCGCCGAGACTCTGAGATGGAGCTTAGCACTGCTAGCTTCTTCCCCTCACGTGACCATCGGTGGTGACCACAGGCTGTGCCAAAAGTCATTTCACAATTTCACATATCGGTGTTTTTGTCATGCTCTGATCTATCGCCATGTGCCCCTCTTAGATCAACGATCCAGATCTTATCGCGATTTCTCCACTTCACAAGCCTTCTTCATGATTGATCAACGGTCCACAATCCTTGGTGATCTGACGGTCTAGATCTTTTCGTGATCTCGCATATCACGATTCCTGTGATGAAGGGTCTCGATACTCCAAGTTGCGAATGCCGAGATGGAGCTTAGCAATTAGCTCCTTCCCTTAAGCCTTCGATGATGTGACCTTGAGATATGACCAATCGCCAATCAAAGGAGCACTTCACTCCTTTGACTTTCCAGTCAGCGAAACGATGATGTTTCGCCATGTGTCCTATGGAACCAATGATCCACGACTGTCCTCGATGGATGGCTAGGATTCCTTCATAGTTTTGGAGAGTTGGATGACTCTTGGTCTTGTCCGCCTTGAAACTTCACCATATCTAACGACTGTTGGTCCTTCGTAATTACTCCATATCTAATGACCCATATCTTATCGTGATTTCGCATATCACGAGTTGGTAGGTTAGAGAAATTCCTTCCTTTCATCTTTTAGTTAGCGAAATGATGATATGTGACCACGTGTCCTGCCCGAAGATGGGCGATCCTCCTTCTTTCAGGATTTTGTAAGCCTGCTTCACCTTGCACTTTAAATAACATGCATTTTCTCTTGGATCCAACAACAGTCGAACCCTGCGCTCAGATCTAACGCCCGAGATCTGTCCTCCATTTGTACACTTGACCTATCTAAATTCAGATCTAACGGTCATCGAGAATTCTCAATGGGATCCAATGATCACTGTCACTTCTCCTCCCGAGATGACACATCCTCCTAACTTGGAATAATTTCTAAGTGTCAAAGGCCTCGACCTTTGATCCATCTAATATCCTGAGTATGCTATCTCTCTTCAGCTTTGGCAATGAGTTAACCTCATCTTTGGTGCACACCTACGCACTGCGTGCGACTCTGCGCTAGTCCTCCTGAGCTTACGTTGTTCCTATTTTTCCATCGCTGCACACTTTGATCTTGCCATCAATGACAAGCACACTCTGCCTATAAACATGCCAACATGATATAATAAATATTTCAAGATTTCATTAAAATTTCATTTAATGTTTATTTTTAAAAGTTTATTTATGTTTAATAACATATTTATATAAATTTTAAATTTTTTTTTATCTTAAATAAAAAATAAAAAGTAAAAATATTATGTATTTTTCAAGTTCTCTAAACTACTTCAAAGCATATATTTTATTACAATATTATGTTAGATTTAATTCTTACATTAGTATATTTGGTTTGGTTAGAGATAATTGAGATATTCTCTCAATCTCTTTCTATATGTTTGGAAGAAGTTGGATCTCACAATACTTATATAAATATATTATATTTCCATTTGTATATGTAATAATAAAAAAAGTGTTCCTTTAATTTTTGTGAGATAGTATCACATCTAGTAGCCGTGGCCTAGCTCCATCATGAAAAGGTCCCAAAATATGAGAGAAAAGTGAGATTAATGCATGTATGCATATGTGAATTGTTTGTTTATTTTCTTTCCATTAAAGAAAGCAATTTCAAGTATGAAGGCATCCGTTTGTGAAAGGATCCTAACTCCATCACGAGTGGGTACAAGAATATGAGTTAAATCTGAGAGTAAAGTGTGTGTGGATTCTTTGTTTGCCATGAAAGAAAGTAATTTCAAGTATGAATCCTCATCCTTTCGGTAAAAGAAGAGATCGTAGCCTATTATTTATATGTGATATCACCCGTGAAGGATATTGTTGTTGTTGGAGATAGCGTCGTAGTTGAGAAAGCTCATAGCTAAAGAAATCGTTGAGCGTGAAACATCTCTGTGTGTTTGTTGTCCAATGTAAGATTGTTGTCATCCCTGAGTTGAGTTGCTGGACTTAAAACATTGAGGAGGAGGCATTTTTATCACACATAAAAAATATTTTTCTATTATGTTATTGCCTTATACAACTTACGTATTTACAGGAATAGTAGAATTTTCTCTCGAAATAGTGGATCTTGGTGGGATTTGATGACAACGAATTCCTTCAATGATGGATTTGGATCCTATTATTCTACGTTGGTTACACCAAAATAGACCAAGTTAGAATATGGATAGGGATTGAATTTAATAATCCGTTTCTTGTGTGAACGTATATAAATACATGTAATCCCGTAGAGGCAATGGACTGTGTGTGAGAGACAAAGTGAGAACTTGTCATTCTGTTGTAATATCCATGATTTGAATAATAACACAATCGATGCCTATGGTTGGTGGAAGTATGCCAACATTTGGGTGAACCATGTGAAATCCCTATGTCTATTATATGTGTGTGATTGTTAATTATCATTATGAATTGTGTTTTATGAATTTTCAATTATAACAAGCAGTATTAGAGCTAGTTAGAGATGGTTGGAAGAGCTTCAAATTATCGGAGGATTCGCAGAAGTGAGGTGCATAGATTTCTACATCGTCACAGGTCCCTCCTCTGGAAGGGTGAGATGGCATACTACTCACGTTCCTCCCAGCCATGGACGTTGTTTTTCATAAACTCTCACCAGTAGGTCACCCATGAGGTGATACTAGAACTCAACCAAGGAGGTTTTTCTAGACCATACTAAGGTCTATACTCAACAGTTAATTCTAGTTCAAGGTGTCAACTACTGCAACTAGCATACAAGGTCTCAATTCCCACATAATCATCCCACCCCGGGGAGTGTGCCCCTTCTCTGCTCAAAAGTCCTTTGGGTGCCACACATCTTTTCAGTGCTTCAACAACATGTTGTCGAGAAGTATCAAAGCCCTTCAATTATTTCTCAATGCACCAACAACCAATCTTTTGTAGTTCTCTCATAAGAGAGAGACTCCCACATGCCTGGCAACTTGATTCTCTAGAGTACCTGGGCCTAACCACCCACCCCTTCCCAGTAAAAAATCTCAATACTCTTGTTATCAGTCACTCGCTCGAGCTTTCCCCATTCTGTTGTTTGAATAACATGACAACCTACATACGGTAAGAGTATAAGGATCCCATTCTTTCCCAAAAATGGTGACATCCCCCCAAATAGACACTTGTCTTCATGAAGCTTCACGAGCTCCAGTTGTATATTCTTCCCTTCTCTTGGAATCATAGATTAATATATCTCACGATTCAGGCCTTAGGGAATATTAAAATAATATATCCCTAACTTAAGCCCCCTTTCCCTCTAGTGGAGTTCTTAGTCCCCCCATACTCTTTCATCTAATTGGTTTGCAACAACAATGTATTTTATTAATAGTGTGGATGATAGACATTACAAGATATTGAAATCATATAGACACTCTGGCCACCAAACATATATACAATGATACTTAGGACAAAAATATCTTGACTCACTAGCCTAAGTGTACAACTACATATTGGGGTTCATCCTAGGAGTATTACACAAACAACCTATTGTTTCATGCCAGATCAAAGCATATTGAGAAACAACATCATTTTATAAGAGAGAAAATACAATCAAAGGAAATTAACTTGATCTATTGTAATATAAATGATAATATGGCACATATCTTTAATTGAAGCCTCTTGGAAAGGTTAAATTTGAAATTTCTAGAAATAAATTAGGTGTTGTAGAAAATAGATTTCTCCATTAAAAAGGAATGTTATAAAAAATCAAGAAATGAATAAATGTCAATTTGATAGAGAATTCAAATTTGATTTGATAAAGTATTACTATTTTAACATTTTCACATCCACAAATTTAAGAATCTATTGAACCAAATTTTATTTATAAATATAACTTGTTTCAAAAAAATAATTTAGTTGTGTGTAATAATTCATGTCAATTTTCCATAAATATATTTGGATGTCTATTTCTTTATACAACCCTAAAACTACAAGAAAGTTTGTAAACAATCATATATAAAATATATCCTTTAATTATAATGACATCAATGAAATTTATTTTCCATATACCTTTCTTATTTGTAAGTTATCAAATTTATATGAATACAATTTTATTATATTAAATAAGTTTTATATTCTAACCTATTTAAATTGAATAATTATAATATCTTTTCATTATAATGTTATTTTCATTGATTTTTCATACAACTTTTTTATTTAAATATTATCTAGTTATAAAATTGATATGAATACATTTTTATGATATTAAATAATAAGATTTATATTCTAAACCATTTAGTTTGCATCATTATAAATTTAAATATATAGATTTACACAGTTATATTTTTAAATATATAACTTTACACAATTGATATAATAAATATTTCAAAATGTCATTAAAATTTCATTTAACGTTTATTTTTAAAAGTTTATTTATGTTTAATAACATATTTATATCAATTTTAAATAAATAAAAAAAATTAAATAAAAAATTAAAATTAAAATTCTTATGTATTTTTCAAGTTCTCTAAACCACTTCAAAACATATATTTTATTACAATATGATGTTAGATTTAATATTTACATTAGTATTTTTGGTTTGGTTAGAGATATAGATATATTTTGTTTGGTTGATTATATTTTTAAAGATATAGCTTTACACAATTATATTTTTAAATATATAGCTTTACATAATTGATATAATAAATATTTAAAATTTTCATTAAAATTTAATTTTTTTTTTCTTCTATTTATATAGCACTTGCCAATCGATGTACATACGTACGGACATTAAAAAAAAATTTAACATTTATTTTTAAAAGTTTATTTATGTCTAATAACATATTTATATAAATTTAAAATAATCTTTTATTTTAAATAAAAAATTAAAGTAAAAAATATTATATATTTTTCAAGTTCTCTAAACCACTTCAAAACATATATTTTATTACAATATTATGTTAGACTTAATGCTTACATTAGTATATTTGGTTTGGTTAGATATAATTGAGACATTCTCTCAATCTTTTTCTCTAAGTTTTGAACAAGTTGGATCTCACAATACTTATATAAATATATTGTATTTGGATTTGTATATGTAATAATAAAAAAAATGCTTTTTTAATTTTTTCGAGATAGTATCACATCTAGTAGCTATGGCCTAGGTCCATCAAGAAAACGTCCAAAAATATCAGAGAAATGTGAGAGTAATGTGTGTATACATATGTGAATTGTTTGTTTATTTGTTTTCCATTAAAGAAAGCAATTTCAAATATGAAGGCATCCGCTCGTGAAAGGAGCCTAACTCCATCATGAGAGGATCCAAGAGTATGAGAGAAATGTGAGAGTAATGTGTGTGTGAATTGTTTGTTTGCCATGAAAGAAAGTAATTTCAAGTATGAAGCCATGTCTGTTCGGTAAAAGAAGAGATCGTAGCCTATTATTTGTATGTTCTATCACCACGTGAAGAATATTGTTGTTGTTGGAGATAGTGCCGCAGTTAAGAAAGGTCATAGCTAAAAAAATCGTTGAGCGTGAAACATCTTTGTGTGTTTGTTGTCCAATGTAAGATTGTTTTCATCCTTGAGTTGCGTTGCTGAACTTAAAAAATTGAGGAGCAGGCGTTTTTTTTAACGAACCTCCTCGTTACGATAACCATTCTAGTAACATGTGAAAATTTTTATTTTATTTTTCTTTAAGTGTGTGCGCGTGTGTAGAAGTAACAACACATCTAACTGTGTGATGCCCTCGACAACCGACAAGACGCAACCACGATGTTCGTCACAAGAAGACTAAAAGCACACGACGAGTAACCGCAACAATATACAACCATAGGCATATGGTGCACGACGCAAACATTTAGCGACAAAAGTAAACTGACCACGATCAAGTATAACATACATAAGAGAACAATTGCACTCCTTACGGAAGGCGCGTGACAAGAGGACTCCGACAACTGAACCCACTTCGACATCATCTACATGGACAACCACCCTAATATACTAACTGGGGTAATTAAAGGTACGTAATTCCAGGTTATCGCACCACTCATGTTATTAATCAGTAATTAATAATTATAATATCGTTGTCTGGAAACATTAACTGTTTATCATTGTGTCACAATCCAGACCATGAATTTACAACTATCAACCTCTTGTATGCTACGTTATTTGCTACAACCGCTAATTTAAGAATGACCCTTCAAGATTAAATCATGCACCAAGGTCCGATAACAATGCGCTCATAATGATATCATGCTTATAGGTGATGTCAATTGGAAAACAACTTACACCATAATTTAAATGACAATAATAATATTTAATGACAAGGTATAAGGCATTATTTGGATACGACAACTATCCCTACTTAAATTATCAACAAATAAACATATAAATTAGTTAAGTTTGTCACCAATTGGATTAGCCTCATGATTATAGATATCATTAATTGAATTACAATGTATACCAAAATTTAATACCTAACCTTACCCATATTCGAACGACCACATTAAATAACACTATGTAAAAAGACTTTTTATAAAATAGACTATAAAATTAAATGTCAATATTTGAATGACCACATCAAATAACACTATTTAAAAAGGACATTATGTAAGATTTACCATAAATTTAAAATGTTAATATTCCAACAGTAACAACATTTAAATATGACCCCGAGAGAATAACATCAAGTTTGCATGTTTTGATGATGCTAATATTAATTAAATTTAAAAGACAATAATTTACCCTTAGACATTAATCACATTTACCCTTTTATTCCCTTATCGTGCAAATGGTTCATTTAAACTCATTCAGCTTGCGTGTCACCGATATCACCAATTTTCAGAAATACTGAACCACATCAATGTCTCCATTCATACCGTCATGACCTTTAGCATTTTCTTCAACAATTCATTACAGATGTCAATACCCTAAACGGTGATATCCTACCAATTAAATGAAAAGAACTTTAAAATGACTGACTGTTCCGGGATCCATACTTCCCAAAAAGTAACAATAAGTTTTATTTGGAAACTGACAGTTGCAAGGGTAGAAGTAATTCCGCATAAACAGATTGGAAGCTGTGGTAGGTTGGGTTTACAAGAGTTCATGGTGGCTGTCAGAAAAAGACGCTCGATTTGGAACCCACAGACCGAATAGAAACCGCATCTGAGCTTTACCCATTCTGAATGAGGCGTCGATCAACACGCAGTCAAATGAAAAGAAAGCACAACTGTGACTTAGCCCATCTGCATGGAACACACGCTCAACGTAGTCCAGTAAAGATAAAAGACACG
>JASDQU010019936.1:6152-18579 GCA_032191745.1 Picea mariana
AAAAAAAAGTTGGATTTCGAAACTGCAAAAGGTTGTTTCAATTTCAACAACAGAGGCAAAGTATGTTATTGCTACAGAGGCTAGTAAAGAGATTATTTGGTTACAAAGATTTATGGAGGAATTGGGAAAGAAAAAGGAGAATAGCAGGTTGTACTATGACAGTGAGAGTGCAATTCATCTTGCAAATAACTCGGCCTTCCATTCGGAGACTAAGCATATACAGTTGAGGTACCACTTCACACGATTTGCCTTGGAAGATGGACACTTGAAGCTGGAAAAGATACACACTAGCCAGAATCATGCAGACATGTTAACAAAGGGAGTAACCAGAGAGAAAATAAGTTCCTGCTCAGTTTCAGTTGGTCTTCAAGAATGAAGATGAAGATGATAAATTTGTGAGGTCCAAGAAGGTTCAGATTCCATCATATACAACAACGGTGGAGTTGTTGAGATCAGTCTCCAAGTGGGATATTGTTGGTTGTGGAGCCTGATTATCTTCCTGATTCAAAGGTCCTTTCTTTCAACCGTGTTTATACCCCATGAAGACTTTACACCCCAGAAGTATGTACACTCTTCCACGTGAGGGAGTGCAGAGGGGGGGTACCCCCTCTATAGGATCCGAGGCGGCTATCCCCCTACTTGGGTGTTTTGAGGGCAAGGGGGCCCCTGATGAGGGTTCAGGGGTAGCGTCCCTCGATGGAGGTTTGGGGGCAAAGCCCCCAAAGGAAAAAATTCCTTGTAAATGTATATTGTAATTTCATTGTAAATCTGGACCATTCATTATAAGGTCGCATATCTAACGGTAGAAATTATGTTAGGGTTTTTTTCCCTAGAAGGAAACCCTCTGTTATGAGTGAAATATATTGTGGCTATGCATTATGGCGAGTATTGTATTCTGAGAGAGGAGACTACGAGAGAAAGAAGAGGAAGTTACAGTGGATTTTGTTGTAGGTTGTATCCCTCCCTTCATTTGTTGGATAATAATAAAGGAAGGACCTAGAAATTTCTTTGGTGGACATAGCCCACACTGGGTAAACTAGGAAAATATGTGTCTCTATTGTATTGTGTATCTTATGTGTTTTGTTTCTGCATTTGTTTTATTTTATTGCTCTGCGGTCCTATTTTTCTAGCACTTTTCTTTCCATGCCATGAGATTCCTTGTCTTTCCTTGCCTTTCCAAGTCTTTCCTTCCCTTGCCTTACCTTGACATGCCATGCCTTTCCATGTCTTTCCTTTACATGTCTTTCCTTTCCGTGCCTTTCCTTTCCTTTTCAAGCCATTCCTTGCCCTTCCATGTCATGTCATTCCATGTCTTTCCTTGCTATGCAATTCCTTTCATTTCCATGACATGCCTTTCCTTTTCATCCCGTGGTTTTCCATGCCTTTCTTTGCCATCCCATGTCATTCCTTGACTTTCCATGTCATGCCTTGCCTTACCATGCTATGTCATGCCTTGTCATGCATTGCTTTACCTTTCCTTGCTAGGCCATGGCATGTTATTCCATACCTTGCATTGTCATGCCATGCCTTGGCTTGCCTTGAATTTCCATGCCATGCCTTGTCGTGACTTTCCATTCCATGTGTTTCTTTGACTTTCCATGCCATTCCTTTGATTGCCTTGTCTTGCATTTCCTTTTCTTTCATTTTCTTTCCTTTCCTTGGGTAACCCCAATTCATCTAAAAGGTGCTTTCATTATGATATTCATAAAACTATTTGTTTGTAAAAGTATAGTTATTTTTTGTCATTAGAGAGAATTTATTTTCAAGTTAATTTAACAAAAAATTAATGGCATTCATGTATCATACCTTTTTTTTCTTAAAAAAAATAATGCTTATACTAAACGAACAAGTTTAATACCTAAAAATTACAATCAAAGGATTCGTTAAGCATGTAATTATACAACTTGGTATCCCATCTATCTTAGAAAAAATACTTGCATGTGAATTTCAATGTCATAACATAAGCTCTCTTTATTCATATATCTTAGGTATCATAATAGTTGTGAAACATGGATTATCATAATTAATAGGATTTACATAGAAAGGGATGTCACTAAATAGGTTTATGTTCCATCCTTATGGTGTAGTCTCAATATACTATGGATCCACAATTTATTTTCGATTTCATGAAAAACAACATAACTTCAAGGCCTTATTTAAAATCAATAAAATAAAAACTAATCTTTCAACTCAATAACTTTAATAACAAGATATAGCATGTAGAAATAGACATAGACATAGACCTAGACCTAGACTTATACCTAGGAATTGTCTTTCATTGCCATGTCTAGATTTTCTTAGCCTTTCCATGATATGCCTTTCCATGCCATGTCATTCCTTTTATTTCATTGCATTTCCATACCTAGAACTAGACCTATACCTAGACATTGCCTTGCCATGCCTTGCCTTGTCATTCCTTGTCTTTCCATGGTCTAAGTCATGGTATGGGTCATGGTCTATGTCACGATATAGGTCATGGTAATGGTGTAGGTCTAGGTATTGGTCTAGTTGTAGGTTTAGGTCTAGGTCTAGGTCGACTATGTCATGGTCATGGTTTAGGTCTACATCTATTCCCAACATGTCCTTGAATGGATTGAGGAATCCACATGAAAATCGTGATAAAAATAAAAACAAGACTCATATGGATGAACCATTGGTTGCATTGGATCCAAGTCACCTATTTTCATCTAGAGGGGCCCCTTCTCTCTCATTCCATTTCTCAAAAAAGTGTTTGTTTTAGTATCTCCAAGACAAGAGTTTTTCTCAATGAGGGATAGTGAAAATTTTGAACAAGAGGTTCATTTTAAAGAACATTGTTTTGGGTGATTGTGGGTAGCATGGTCATGTGGGCCTTGGTCAAACATACATCTAGGAGCTTACAGAACTTTGTTATGATGCTCGGTTTGGATTTTATGCCCCCAGACCAAATTGTTGACATGTCCCTTAATGGATTGAGGAGGGGAGTTGCAACTCACAATAAAAATCAAACTAAGACTCCGATGGATCAAATTTCGATGGAATTGGATTAGGGGCACCAATTTTTACCTAATGAGGCCCCTCTGATGTCATTCCATTTCTCGAAAAAGCATTTATTGTAGGATCTTCGGGAATAGGGTTTTGCTCAATGAGTCATAGTGCAAATTATGAACAAGAGGTCAATTTTCAAGAACACTGTGTCGGGTGATTGTGGGTAGAATGGGCACGTGGGCCTTGGCCAAATAGACGTGTGGGAGATTACTAAACTCCATTATGTTGCTCGGTTTGTATTTTATACCCACGAACCAAATTGTCAACATGTCCATAAATGGCTTGAGGAGGCGAGTTGTAACTCACGATAAAACTCAAATCAGAACTTATATGGATGAACCATTGGTTGCATTGGATTTGAGGCATTGTGTTTTAGCTAGTGGGGACCCTCCCCTATCACTCAGTTTCCTAGAAAATAATTTGTTGCAGGATCTTCGGGACTAGGGTTTTTCTCAATGACGCATAACACAAATTTTGAACAAGAGGTCGATTTTCAAGAAAATTGTGTCGAGTGATTGTAGGTAGAATAATAGCATGGGCTTTTCCCAAAAAAAATGTGTAGGATCTTACATAACTTCATTATGATACTCAGTTAGAATTTTATGCCCCCGGATAAAATTTCCAACATGTCCCTGAATGGCTTGAGGAGGCAAGCTGAAAATCGCAATAAAACTCAAAACGAGACTCAGGTGGATGAATCATCAGTTGCATTTGATCTGGGGCATTGGATTTTAGCTACCGTGGCCCCTATGTTGTCATTTTATTTCCCAGAGAATTGTTTGTTGTGGGATCTCTAGGACTAGCTTTTTTCTCAATGAGGGATAGTGCAAATTGTGAACAAGAGGTCAATTTTCAAGAACACTATGCTGGGTGATTGTGGGTAGTGTGGTTTCATGGGCCTTGGCCAAACAAATGTGCGAGAGCTTATGGAACTTTGTTATGCTACTCGGTTTGTATTTTATTCCATTGGACCAAATTGTCAACATGTCCTTGAATGGCTTGAGGAGGTGAGTTGCAAATCATGATAAAAATCAAAATGGGACTCAAACGGACAAACCGTTAGTTGCATTGGATCCAGGGTATGAAGTTTTGGGTAGTGGGGCCCACCATTCTGATTTTGTTGCTCATAAATTTTTTTATTGTGGGATCTATGTGAGTAGGGTTTTTCTCAATGAGGCATAGTGGAAATTATGAACAAGAGGTTGATTTTCAAGAACACTATGCGGGGTGATTGTAGGTAGTGTTGTCATGTGGTCCTTTTCCAAATAGACGTGTGGGAGATTATGAAACTCTGTTATGCTTCTTGGTTTGGATTTTATGTCCCCAGACCAAATTGCCAACATGTCCCTTAATGGCTTGAGGAGGCGAGTTGCATCTTGTGATAAAACTCAAACCCAAACTCAGATGGATGAACTATCAACTACATTGGATCTAGGGAACCAAATTTAAGCTAGTATAGCCCCTTTGTTATCATTTTGTTTCCAGGAAAATTGTTTGTTGCAGGATATTTAGGACTATGGTTTTGCTCATTGCGGCATAGTGTAAAATATGAACAAGAGGTAAATTTTCGCGAACACTATACTGGGTGATTGTGGGTAGTGTGTCACTAGGCCTTGGTCAAAATATGTTCGAGAGCTTATGGAACTCCTTTATGATACTATGTTTGGATTTTATGTCCCTACACCAAATTTCCAACATGTCCCTAAATGGATTGAGAAGGCAAGTTGAAACTCACTATAAAACTCAAACTGGGACTTGGATGGATGAATTGTGGGTTGCATTAGATCTGGGTCATCAAGTTTCAACTATTTGGATCACTTCGCTATCATTTAGTTTCCCTGAAAAGTGTTTGTTGCGGGATATTTAGGACTAGGGTTTTGATCAATGCTTATTACATATGTTTGACAATTTAACACCTTGTAAGGATAGAAAGGGCAAGGCATAGCATGTCGAGGCATGGAAAGGCATGTCAAGGAAAGACAATCAAATTCATGGCATGGCATGGCATGGAATGGAAAGGTATGACATGGAATGGAAAGGCATACCATGGTAATACAAGGCCAGGCATGGCATTGAATGGCATGGCAAGGCAAGCCATGACATGGCATGGAAAGGAAAGGAATGGCATGGAAAGGAAAGTCATGGTATGGCATGGAAAGGAATGGCATATAAAGCCATGGAATGTCATGGAAAGGAAAGTCAATGTAAGGCATCACATGACATAGCATGGAAAGATAAGGCATGGCATGGAAAGACATTGCATGGCATGGAAAGGAAAGTAAATGCAAGGCGTGGCATGGAATGGAATGGCAAGGCATGACATGGAATGGAAAGGAATGACATGGCATGTAAAGGCAAGGAAATGAAATCCATGACATGGCATGGCATGGAAAGGAAAGGAAATGCAAGGAATGGCATGGCATGGCAAGGAAAGGAATGCCATGGCAAGACAAGGTATGGAAAGGAATGGAATGGCATGTCATGAAAAGGAATTGCATGGCTTGGAAAGGTAAGGCAAGGAAAGGCATGATATGGAATGGTAAGGCATGGAAAGGAATGGCATGAAATGGCATGGAATGGAAAGGAAATCCAAGGAAATTCAATATATGGCATGGAAAGGCATTGAATTACATGGAAAGGAAAGGCAATGCAAGGCATGGCATGGCATGGCATGGAAAGGAAATGCAAGGCATGGAATGGAAAAGAATGATATGGAAAGGCATGGTATGGCATGGAAAGGCATGACATAACAAGGCATGGCATGACAAGGGAAGGAAATGCAAGGCATGGCATGGCAAGGAAAGTCATGGAATGACAAGGAATGATATTGGAAGGCATGACATGGGATGGAAAGGAAAGGAAATAGAAGGCATGTAATTTTGTAGCATGGAAAGGAAAGACATGGCATGGAAAGGAAAGGAAATTTGAGGCATGGCATGTCAAGGAAAGACATGGCATGTAAATCCAAGGCATGACATGGTAAGGAAAGGCATGGAAATACATGGTATGGCAAGAAAATTCATGGAAAGACATGGCATGGAAAGGCAAGGCATGGAATGAAATGGAAAGGCATGGAAAGGTATGGTATGGAAAGGCTAGGCATGGCATGGAATGACATGGCATGTCATGACATGGCATTGCATGGCATGGAAATAAAAGGCATGGAATGGAAAGGAAAGGCATGGAAAGACATGGTATGGAATGGAAAGGCAAGGCAGGGAAAGACATGGCATGGTGTGGCAAGGCATGGAATGACATGAATGGAATGATAATGCAAAGTAGGGAATGACATGGAAAGGCATTGCATGGCATGGTAAGGAAAGGAAATACAAGGCATGGAATAACATGGCATGGCAAGGAAAGTCAAGGAAAGGCATGGTGAGGCATGACATGGAATGGCGAGGCATGACATAGCATGGCGAGGCATGACATAGCATGGCGAGGCATGACATAGCATTGCAAGGAATTCCATCGCAAGGTGTGACATGGAATGGCATGGAAAGTAAAGGAAATGCAAGGCATGGCATAGTATAGCATGGAAAAGCAAGACATTTTATGGAAAGGCATGACATTTCATGGAAATGCATGGCATTGGAAGGAAATGCATGGAAAGGCATGTAATAGAATGGCAAGGAAAAGCATGGAAAGGCATCACATGGAGAGGAAAGGAATGGAATGGCATGACAAGGCATGGCATGAAAATGAATGGCATGGAAAGGCATGGAATGTCATGGAAAGGAAAGGAAATGCATGGCATAGCATGGCATGGCATGGCATGGAATGGCAAGGAAAGGGATGGAAAGGAAAGGAAATTCATGGCATGGAAAGGCATAGCATGTCATGGAAAGGAAAGGCATAGAAAATAAATGAAAGGAAAGGAAATGCATGGCATGACATGGAAAGAAATGGCATGACATGGCATGGCATGGAAAGGAAAGGAAAGGAAAGGAAAGACATGGCATGGAAAGGACAGGCATGGCATGGAAAGGAAAGGCATGGAATGGAAAGGAAAGGAAAGGAATGGCATGTCAATGCATGGAATGACATGGCAAGGCAAGGTAATGAAATTCATGGAATGGGAAGGCAAGGTATGACATGGAAAGGCAAGGAGTGGTAAGGAATGACATGGCATGGAATGGAAAGGAAAGGGATGGCTTGAAAAGGAAAGGAAAGCCAAGCAAAGTAAAGGAAAGGGAAGGATAAACATAGTTCCCTAACAACAAAAAATAACTACAACATACAAGAATACCATAACAACCATAGCATGAAGCCAAAATTTCAATGATTCATGAATTTAAAATATTTTTTCAATTATTCCTTTTACATATCTATGGTCATTCAAGTAGACCATAAAGATCACTTCTAATATTGATGGTCTACATTAACTTCTCATTCTCAGAGTAATGCAAGAATTATCGTGCCTTTGATGAGTTCTTAATTGAAATTGTTTGTAGTTGGAAGTTTGTAGCAACAACCAAGTTCATAAAGTGGTATACAACTTCACCTGGTCTATAATATTATAATACATAAGCACATTTATTCCATGTTCTTTTATCTTGTTTAAGATATTCTCCGTTAATAGCCATAAACCCAATCATAAATTCAATGCCTTCGGAGACTGCTATTGATCGTATGAGGTTCTGATTTCCCTCTAAGAAACGTGCCAACCAATAATCAGTGACCCACTCATTACCTCTTGTTCCAACTACTACGTATGTGTTCACTACAAAAAATGAAGTGCCAAAACGTGAGTCCACTAAATGAACANATGGAAAGGAAAGGCATGGCATGGAAAGGCATAGAAAATAAATGAAAGGAAAGGAAATGCATGGCATGACATGGAAAGAAATGGCATGACATGGCATGGCATGGAAAGGAAAGGAAAGGAAAGGAAAGGCATGGCATGGAAAGGAAATACAAGGAATGGTGTGGCATGGCATGGAAAGGAAATGCATGGTAGGGAAAGACGTGACATGGCATGGAAAGGAAAGGCATGGCATGGTAAGGAAAGGCATGGCATGGAAAGGAAGGGAAAGGAATGGCATGGCAAGGCATGGAATGACATGGCAAGGCAAGGTAATGAAATTCATGGAATGGGAAGGCAAGGTATGACATGGAAAGGCAAGGCATGGTAAGGAATGACATGGCATGGAATGGAAAGGAAAGGCATGGATTGAAAAGGAAAGGAAAGGAAAGCAAAGTAAAGGAAAGGGAAGGATAAACATAGTTCCCTAACAACAAAAAATAACTACAACATACAAGAATACCATAACATCCATAGCATGAAGCCAAAATTTCAATGATTCATGAATTTAAAATATTTTTTCAATTATTCCTTTTACATATCTATGGTCATTCAAGTAGACCATAAAGATCACTTCTAATATTGATGGTCTACATTAACTTCTCATTCTCAGAGTAATGCAAGAATTATCGTACCTTTGATGAGTTCTTAATTGAAATTGTTTGTAGTTGGAAGTTTGTAGCAACAACCAAGTTCATAAAGTGGTATACAACTTCACCTAGTCTATAATATTATAATACATAAGCACATTTATTCCATGTTCTTTTATCTTGTTTAAGATATTCTCCTTTAATAGCCATAAACCCAATCATAAATTCAATGTCTTCAGAGACTTTTATTGATCGTATGAGGTTATGATTTCCCTCTAAGAAACGTGCCAACCAATAATCAGTGACCCACTCATTACCTCTTGGTCCAACTACTATGTATGTGTTCACTACAAAAAATGAAGTGCCAAAACGTGAGTCCACTAAATGAACAAAGAATAAAACATTGATGATAGTTATTCAAAATTTAATAGAAGGTTTCACTGAACCTCAAACTATGAGATTCAAGATGTTATCATAATCTGCTGAAATATTTGATTTGTCGTCCTCCAACTGGGATAATTCCATAGATATGCGTTGACCAATGTGGAGTGACACACGATATAATGTATCAACCCATTATGTCAATTCACAATAATCTCATTCATTACTAATACATTGACCACAGAAGCAAGAGAGTTTTCTCGTCCATATTTGAACTATTGTATTGTATGATGTTCAAACTGAATGGAATCCACGAGTGCACTGGATTTTTTTTCATTCATACCACTGTGATTGAGATACATCGACCACCTCCCAAAAATATCTATATACATGTACTCTCGTGTGTGATTGGTCTTCATGGGTTCTTGTTCCCTCTCCCATTACTGAAGAACACCATTCAACAATGGATTTCACATCTAAAATGAGAGTAGTTGTGAACTTCATTTATTCCATTTGTAATGTTATTTTTATGCATGTGCCTACTCCATCATGCTCCCCTTTCTCGTGCCCGGACTAAAAATAGTTTCAAATGTGTGGTACCTTGATTTTTTTGTGAAACACACACAACCATTGAAATACACGAACATTTTTGAACTAGCTTGAGTAACCATCTAACCAAATCCAAAGTTGATCCATATGTATGGTATTTTCCTTAAGGTGATTTTAAAACAACTGAAAGCAATGTTTTGCATAGGATAAGTCATGTCACTGATCATCGCCTATGTATATGTGATACTCCTTCAATATAACTTTGTTTTCTTTTTTACTATCTATCCCATGCCTATATGTAATATGGACCATTATGCTAACCTGCTTTGAGTGAGAATATTGGCTTTGAATCTCATTTTGTAGTTGAAGGGTGTAGTTGTCAGCAAAATCAGCCATTGATAAGACCATAAAAATGAGAAATGTATCTCTACATATTCTAAAATGTCTGTCCCATCATTGAGTGAGATGGACATGTTGAACATATTTTCATGCCTTTTCGACAAAGTCCTTCATGAAGTCGCATAATCATACCTGGGAAGTCACCAATTGTATCTTTTTTCTTTTTTTCCCTCCATAAATATCATATGTGACATATTTAAATATTTTCAAGGAAACCTCCTTCCTGCCCAAATCATACTCATCACTTACACAGATGCACTTTCTTAGTAATGTCATTCCACCGCACCTAGGGCATTTCCCATCTAAGCAAGAGTTTTGGTAAAATGTACAACCCTTTAGCCTTCTACACAGGATGTTGTGAACAAAGTCTCTAGATGATGACAACGGAAATATAATGGAGCATTATTGGAAAATGGTATTATGCAATACATGAAATGTGTGTGTGTGTGTGTGTGTGTGTGTCATAATAATAACCATACTCAATGTGATATCTAAAACAACATGTGTTACGAATTGTGTTACGAATCTATATCATCTATGAGAATACATTCTAAGGGTTTTGATATTACATTTCATGAGATGAGAGGTATTTTGTAGAAAATGATGTTTTCTTTTGATATTGCTAACAATTGATTGTGAAAAGACATGTCGGGCTTCATTTCGGTCTTTAAAACGATATTTATTACCAATTCTGTGAAAATAATCCACAAGGTTCCTAACAATGTGATTACATGTTTCTAAACTTTTGATTATTTCAATACCTAAAATTCTCCCAACATTAGTCAAACATATAGATTTAAACAAAGAAAAAAATAATTGAAATTTAGTGGCATCATATTTTGGTTCAAAATATTATTTAATGATTTTATAAGAATGATAATGAGTCGTACATTTAGGTAACTTGCCTTCAAGTGATTATAGACCACTTTCATCCACCTTAATGTGTTAAGGATTTCTTCGTCGCACACTGCCCAATATAGGTAGGGACAATGAACCCCTATTCTGACACTCTTGACCTCCATGTCAAGGAGTTAACAATGGTGTGGTTCTTTCCCCTTCAATCAATGGAAGATCAATTATGGGAGGATAGTGGACATCAGATTGACTTGTTTCTGGAACGTCTAACTGTCGAATGATATGTTGCACCACAAGAACTTCTTCACCACAATGTTCTGCACCAGTTGTCGCTCTAATTTCATTCATTGTATAATTAGCTCCAAGAAAATCCTCCATCATCGGGTCATCCAAAACAAGTTGTCTTGATGATATGCTAATTGGATTGTTCTCTACTAAACTCCTTATCTTTGCTTGTGGTGATGGAGGAGAAGCAACATCAACATATATTCCGCTAAATTGGATTCCCTCCTTTGAAAGCCTACACTTTAACATATGTAACTCTCCCTTTTCTCTTTATTCTTCTACATTTTCGATGGGTTTATGTTTTCTTGAGGACTTTATTTATCAATTCCATAGTTTCCCCGTGTTTAAAGAGATAAATTGGCTTCCAAGCACCCCACCAAAAATTTGTATTGGTATTACAAAAGAAGGAACAACTAACAATTCCAATTCCAAGTGGAAAAGTTTGTCTTTGTATTAGAAAAGATGACACAACTAACAATTCAAATTCCAATTCAACAAATTTGTCTTGGTATTACATAACAAGACACAATGAACAATTCCAATTCCAGTTGGATAAAAACAAATTGGAATTACACATCTAAAAATTCCAATTGGAAAAAAAATTCTTGATATTACACAAGAAGACACAACTAACAATTCCAATTGGACAAATTTGTCTTGGTATTACACAAGAAGACACAAGTAAAAATTCAAATTGAAAAAAATTGTCTTCCAATTCCAAGAAAACACAAGACAAAAGAAGACACAACCAAGAATTCCAATTCCACTTGGAAAAATTTGTCTTCCAATTCTTCGCACAATTGTCTTGAAATAGCACAAAATTGTCTATGAATTAAACAAGACAAAAATAACAAAAACTAGTTTTTTCCTACTATTTTTGCATGAAAATGTTAGGATTGTTCGATTTTTTGAGATAGATGAGGTATAGGAGTGTTATTTGCACATTAAAATTCCTAGAAGGAACATGCACACATTCGTGAAATACATGTGCATTCCAAGAACGCACACGCACTCATGTTGGGAATGGATCATCAGACAACTACAAGGATTTCAAGTCACAAGAAAACATGTGTGCTCTTAATGCAATGTATATACCATTTATTATAGAAGAAACATATTCATGAATAAATATATATAGGTGTTTGGGGAAAAACAAGAGCTAAGGGCTTAGGATTGAAAGTGTTTTGAAGCATAGAGCAATGGTTAGAGCGCCAAGATGTGGGTGTAATGGTTGTGGAGCATTTAACAAGAGGTATATGCATAGTGCACTTAAGGTTCAAGTGTGGAGGGGGTTAAGAGTTGAGTATAGGTTATCCCTAGGCTTAGATGGAGTTAGGGAATATAGGTCATGGTCTAGGTCAATCTCTAGGTCAAGGTCTAGTTCATGGTCATGGTATAGGTCTAGGTCATGGTCATGGTATTGGTCTAGGTCATGGTCATATTATAGGTCTAGGTCATGGTATAGGTCTTTCCATGTCTAGGTATTGCTAAGTCTAGGTCTAGGTATACGTTTTGACATGTCTAGGTCAAGGCCATT
>JASDQU010019937.1:0-12195 GCA_032191745.1 Picea mariana
AACAACATCATCAAATTTTAAAGTATTTGAACCAGAGACAAAGTTACTTACAACCATGACCAAGCCGTTCCATCTTGCTGGCAATGAGCACAAGATTAAAAGAGACCTAACCTCATCATCAAAGTCCACTTTTACGAAACTTAGTTGATTAGTAACCATATTAGATTCATTTAAAAGATCTACAACAGACCCACCTTCTGACATCTTCATATTAAATCTCTTCATTACAAATACCTTATTGGATGCCGAGGGTTTTTCATACAGTTTAGCCAACACGTCCATCAGATCCTTCGTTGTCTTTTCTTTCGAAATATTGAAATCCAACGACGCTGCCAAGATCAGCCGTATCATTCCTAGAGCCTTTCTATCAAGAATCTCCCATTCTTCGTCCTTCATGGCTGTCAGCTTCTTTTCCACTCTGCCCAATGGTAGGAATATATCCTTCTGATATAAATAATCTTCCATCTGTGTCTTCCATAACTGGTAGTTTTGGCCGTTAAATTTCTTAACCCTAAACTTTCTATCTTCCGACATTGCTCCCACTCGAACCAAGAACCCTATTTTCCTACGAGTTAACTTTCGCTCTGATACCAGTTGTTAGAAAAACAGGACCGTGGAGCAATAAAATAAAATAAATGAGGAAACAAAACATAGAAGATACACAATACAAGAGAGACACAGATTTATGTGGTTTACCTAGTGTGGGCTACATCCACTAGAGAAATTTTCAGGTCCTTCCTTTATTATTATCCAGCAAATGAAGGGATACAACCTACAACAAAACCTATTGCAACTTCCTCTTCTTTCTCTCACAGTCTCCTCTCTCAGAATACAATACTCGCCAGCGTACATAGCCACAATACATTTCCCTCATAAAAGAAGGTTGCCTTCTAGGGGAAAAATCCCTAACACAATTTCTACCATTAGATCTGTGACCTTATAATGAACGGTCCAGATTTACAATGAAGTTACAATATACTTTTACAAGGCATTTTTTCCTTCGGGGACCTTCTTGCCCCCGGACCTCGCAGAAGGGGTACCCCCCTCCGCACTCCCCCACGTGGAAGAGTGTACATACTTCTAGGGTGTAAATTCTTCATGGGGTATAAACACGACTGAAAAACAAAAGACCTCTGAGTCAGGAAGATAATCAGGCTCCACAACCAACACAATATCCTTAGGGCTATTTTTCCTTCCAGTGGTTAGACTGAATGAAGGAGTAGTGGGCCCATAACCTGTTAGAATATAATGGATGTGCTCATTTTACCATTGAAAATATCTCTATTGTTACCCAACCATAGGCTGAAGCCACCCTCCAAGCACCTTAACCTTGACAGAGAATCACTCCAGAAGAAAACCCTAAGCTAGATAACCAAACAAAGGGTAGTGCACCTTTCCCCAAGGATAGCACACCAACAAGAGCTGATCAGATATTCCAAACCCTAGCCAAGAGATATTCCAAGACAAAACATAACTACTAGCTGTAGCAGTTGCATCAACAACTCTCCTCCAAACTTGCACACAAAACTGGGCACTGGAGTGCGCACAAGTGATGCTCTACAATTCTAAGACTACCTGTCAAAATGAAGACTGGCCTCTTGTATTTATAGTAATTCTGGCTAACTGCCTAGGTCGACTTCTCATTCTAGGTATCTGTCTGTTTAGTATATTATTATTTCTTATGGCCGACTTCTTCTCTTGGAGGCTAATAACCTAATACAAATTATCTTCTTGAGCCGACAAGTCTTCTATGGTTATTAGCCAACTCATTAGGGTTTCTTCTTGCTTCCCAGAGTATTCTATTCTCGTCAGGTTTACACGTGAAGTTAAATACCTCCCACAGCTACCATAATATCAACAAGAGCATCGTCTCCATCAGCACACCATCCAGGAAGTATTATTCCAATGGAAAGATACACCTTCAGAAGATTCCACCTGGGAGTCGACCACCATTCTACAACAATTCCCTCATATGAAGCCTTGAGGACAAGGTTTTTCTTCAAGAGGGAGGGAATGTTAGGGACCTAACCTCCCTAACCTCTCATGTAGGTAGAATAATATAATTCCATGTAATAAAGGCCAATATTAATAAGGTCTAGCAATTGTTACGAGGAAAATATCTCTATGGATAGGGGTAAACCACAACAGACAAAAATGATTGCAGAAATCAACTCTAATGTCAAGTATGCTATATAGACAAATATGCTAATAAGAGAAGATAAGAGGCCTACCTCTTCTAGACGTTCGATGAAGTCTGTCGTTGAGCACTTGACCCAAAGCAATATACCTGCAACTAGTCCTCAACAACCAAGCCATGCAAGAATGTGGTGATAATACATAATGTTAGCACATTCAATAGCATAATCCATCAACATTCATAACAAATATTCCCATGGAATAATAATTCAAATATTTGCAAGATATTAATTGGACGAGAAAAGAGTATTTCTATTAAGATATAATCAGCAGAAGTGAATGAGTTACAGACTTCCATGTCGACACGATTCAGAACCGAGAAACTAAGTTACTTCCAGCTGGGCTTCCACCACTTCAATCCTCCACCAAAGGCAAGCTCATATAAGAGATACAATGAAGTTCTCAATGAATAAGGAAAGAGCTTGGGGGATGAACAATGTGTTCAAACTTAAAGGACAAAGGGATGCAAAATCAATGTGAAATGAATAATTTCTCCAGAGTAACTTCTCTCTCAAAGTTGAATTCTTTCTCCTCTTTTACATAGCTCGGATTTGGCCCATTTATAGCCTTCAAGTGGAACTGAAGGGCCAATTTAGAATGTTTCAAGTATATGAAGTCCAAGGATCATTGATCCCATGACATGGCATGGAAACCCGACACCATTTTTAATTTTGGGCACATTTCCCAATGTACATGGGTTGTAGTGGTGCAACCTGCGTATACGCATGTTGTAACATAGGCAGGGTGCATATATGTGAAAAAATCATGTTTTTAGCTCTGGGATTTGAAAAAAGGGACTTCAAGTCTGCATAGGGAAATGGAAAAAGGCCCTATGTGCAATATTGCATGGGGTGAGGAAAATCTTGCTATAACAGATGCCCCCTAATGTGTGAGGTCAGAGGAGTATCTGCGACGGCCAAAATACATTATAAGACCCAGAAGTGGAGTAATGGGGACCCAGCTGGAAGAACCAGTTGCTCATTACAATCTGTACTGACTTTGCATACATGGCCGCCAATTTGAATTACAGTGTAGATCCATGTGAAAATATACTAAACAATTGTCCATGGCCATGACTAGGTAAATACAAATGTTCTTACATGCCAAAGGTTTTCATAGTCACGAACAAGGCCCAATAGAACTAGTCTTGAAATCAATCTAAAGATATCTATATACAATGGAGTATAATCTGATCTCCCATGAACACCGAAATCACACAGGTACTGGTCCAATAAAAAGGTAGAAAAATCTCAGGAAAGTTGCGACTATAAACTGATGTCTTCAAGTCTTCTACACAATCCACCAAAGGTGCAAGTCTACATCATGTGAATAAAGGAGTTGAGGTCAAACAAAATGAGACTTCGTTTGATTACCGTTCAGTGAGGTATACCATTAAAAAACATGAGACATCCTATCGATGATGAAAGTAGGTATCAAGGCACCCAGTACATTCTTACAAGTGTGAATAAAGGAGTCAGAGTCAAACAATTGAAGAATCCATCTATCAGGAGACATTGATGTATTCTCAATTTTTGATGATGAGAGAACCTACAACTAATGACTGCAAGCCTCTAAGTACTCATAGGACTCTAGGTCTCGTCTCCAGAATAAATGATTTGAATTCGATGGAAGGAGACCCGTTGAAAGGAGAGCATTAAGGCATCTATCATCATTCAGCACGAGGTACAAAGCAGGAGCTTAACGACTTGGATAAAATTGGACGAAGAACATGTTCACGAACCAACGAACCTATGTGTCTTTCGTGTGTGCCAAGTGCAAGTAGTACATGAAAAATACCTGGATAGCATCCAATGAGGAAAACTGCTAACAAAAGAGAGGAAACCACCAATAAAGCTAATGGCATCCAAGAAACTGCATGAATCCTAATGTGTGAATAGATGTCTTGTTGTTGAACACAAGGGAAACTACCCAGTCAATGAACAATGATGAAATGTTGACTATCAGGTTCAAGGTTACCTACCAATGATGAAAATAGGACCAGGGTGTGCAATAGGACTACAACTTCATGTGATTCTGAGACAAACTGAGGGTATGGCAGACATGAAAATTCAAGAGTTTTGAGGAATGGTCGACACAAGTTGATAGAAATCCTTTGAAAAAAAGAATGAGACATATGGAAGACTCAGGAAGCATAGAATCAATGATGAAACCATGAGATGCAGGATGCATCAATCAAATTCTCCATAGGGACTGGAAGAGTAACCATTCAGGGGAGTAAACTATATGTAACGAGCTCAGTTTCCTAAGACTATACTAAAGCCAAAATTATGATGACAAGTGGACTCAAAAAATAATTGCTCTGTTCAAAGGCAACATGATTGTTGCCAATATAAGATAGGACTCCCTTCCCGCTCGTATTTGTTTTTCATATTCAAATGAATGCTATGATACAGAGGAGGGAATGAGTGTCACAAGTAAGCAAAACTAGTTCCAGCAGTGGAACATACCTATGCTCAATGCAAGGTGATGCATGTGGGAGATGGACACTTGGGAGAATGTTCCCTCCTAGGTATAGGGTGTCATGTTGCGAAGGATATAAAAAAGGCTCTACTTGGTTGAGGATGCAAAATTGTTGAGGCAAACGGTTTATAACGTGAAGCGAGAACTGACAATAGGCTCAATACTGCAAGCAAGGGCATGAGATGCAATCACAACTTAACACCCAAAAAAGTCTGTTTTCATAATATTAGTCTACTTGGTTTGAAAAATGGATAAACTTGCACCAAATAAACATCCTTTCAAATCCAATTTACGAGTGTGAAAGAGACAAGTTCACTCGACAATATTTTCTCTTTTTGAAAATCAATCAGAAAAGAGCTCAACCAAGACTCACGACCTTTCAAGTCCAATTAACGAGTGTGAAAGGGATAAATTCACTCAAGAATATTTTCATTTTTTAGACGAGTCACAAAAGATCTTAAATCAGACTCGTTGAGAGGTTTCTAGGAGTCATGTCATGGCGGAGCCCCAGGCTCCCATGCTGGACTTTTGTGAAAGGTCAGCATCTTACGAATAGCCAACACAAGCTTGGGAAAACCCAAATCTCTCCAAGTCAAGGAGGATAAAGTGATAGCATAGGTTACCTTCATCGTGATATATCGAATAATGTCTCTTACTTTAAAGGACATAGGAGTAGGCATTGGATACCCCACAAGACCATCCCAATCAAAAGGAACTTCTCCAAGACTTGAAGGGAGATTACTTGGGGAGAGTAAAATTATCTCTTGTTCAGAAGGTGCAGTACTAGAAATGCTAATGACATGGTTGAAGGATGCATCACCGTCCAAAAGGAGAGATGGATTGACTGGAGATTGCACTGGTGCGACCACTTCTTCAACTGTCATATGAATAGGATGTGTGACAACAAGGCCAGGAGATGCATCACCCTAAGAAATGGGCATGTGGTTAGGTGAGGATTGCATCGACATGACTTCCATGTCAATCAAAGGAGAAACAGAGTGTGGGGAAACCACAAACACCTCAGAACCTGAAGACCCCCCAAGTGAGAACCATGCTTCTAGTATCCTGGCAATAGAAGGACACAAATGAGTAAGGTGATTTTCTTTGAAAGTCCTGCAAAGGAATTTAGGATTACGTCTGACATGTCTAGGCTTCTCAATTGTATGAATTCCCCCAACGTCATTTACGATGGTTGGTGACATGCTCTTAGTGTGACTATCATAGGTTGGGGTTTCATCTCCCACATGATGTACAAAGGTTGGAGATGTGATATTGATATGACTCACGATGACTAGAGTGATGCCCCCAACATGACTAGCAGTGGTTGGTTGCGGGTATTCAACATGACCTGCAGATTTTGATGACCAATATCCAACATAACTAGCAGTGGTTTGTGATGGATCTCTAGTATGATATGCAGTAACTGGACTAGAAGCAGTGGTGAGTTGTGGCATTTGAAACCAAGGTTCGGGGAAAGACTAGTTTTGAGACATTGCATGCCAGGAAGGGTCTTGGTTTACACCCTGTCCCTATCTGGAAAGGTAATATCCTCTGCATAATTGATATATAGAGGTTTGTACGAGAATCGTCACTGAAGAAAATGTTTGTGAAGAGACAAAAGTATGATAAGGATTATTCAAGTGAGGATATATGTTTCCTCCATGTGAAGGGATTTTGTGAAGAGGGTATCTTGAACCATAAAAATGATTCCCTTCGTATGCAATATCTAAGGAAATATGTGGACCCACCATGGGAAAAGTGTTTGTAGGAACTGGCATGGCGGACGAAGGATACATGGATGGGGTGTAATAAGTAGAATAACCACCCATTTGAGTACTGGCTCCTGAAAAAACATGGCTAGGACTGGATCCGTAAGAGGGGAGGTTCCAACCTCCCATAGTGAGATTTGGTTGAGGGACATAACTCCTATCAAATGAAGACATAGACGGAGAGCCCATGGTGCCCCCAGATCCAAAACTAGGATTCACATAAGTGGGCCAGGGAGAGGATGGAAAGGGTGAAGGCACGTTTGGCACATCAATAGGAAAATTATTAGAGACCCAAGGCATGGAATGAGTGTCATAATTCTTCAAACCATTATGAAAAGTGGATGAATTCATCCCCATGAAATGAGTGAACATCATGGGGGGGGTATCAGTAAAAGAGGGAGTCACAGGAACTCCACTATCCATGATATTGACAACTCAAAGCACAGTATAAAATATCAAAGGTCTACTAATAATTAAAGAGCACACCGAAAAATAATCAAATAGCCAATATGCACACAAATAGGATAAAGTGGTTGAAAGGTACCTCCCTCTCTAAAGTAGGTATGCCTCGCCCAAGAGGAGCATGAGACTCTATTGCTAAATATTGGAGGAACCAAATCAGTTATAATTAGGGCCCTCGTGGGCTTAAAAACTAGTCGGTCAGATCCCCCCGAAGAGGTAATCCTCCATAAATGTTGTGTGTTGTCTGACCCTGATCTGACCCAAAGTACCTACAGAATAACCCCTGCAAGTAACCTATGTGGCATCTAAGTCAAGAAACTAAGAAACCACGGTATAACTGATGCACAGGCGAATAGTCGTAAGTCGGGTCCACCGTATGGGCTGGGTAGCAAAGCCTAAAACCTTGAAATCTCTGCCTCTCACAGAGGTAAGGGCACTAGCAAGATCCCCAGATATGAATAGATCCCCAAAAACATCTTTGATGCTAAGAAGGTATTAGGGGGATATCCCTTCAACCGACCTCACATGACCTTGTGCTTAACTCCGGTGTAAGCGGAGCCTCCTGATATTACCGATTATACAATGGATTTCTACACTCCCTTAGTCAGACACATATTTTGATTTAATAGCCTTGGAGAATTTTACTCAAAAAATCCTATTCCAAGGCTCTAAATCCTAAGCTAGTTTGTGCACCCTAGAAAATAAAATCGTTACTAATCAATTTTAAATTACAGCGTTAATTTTAGTGGTCATTCTTACTCAAAAGGTGTGGTCGTGAAACTAATGATGTTATGACTCAGCAAGTAAAATAAATGAATATGAATACAATGCAAAGTCCTAACTTCAATTTCCAATAAATGATATGCTTCTCAAAAATGCAATTTTCAATTCAACTATGCAATTCTAAATAAAATGCAATCTTTCTTTACATGCACTAAGATAAATGACAAAGACTCAAGAGATCAAAATGCCAATCAATGTAAAATGCCTAATATTTTTGTATTTTCAATATAAGAGAATGAAAATGCAAGGATTGAACAACATCTTGATATAAAGACTCTACTGTGTATAGATAGAGACAACCCAAGTAGAATATCAAGGACCAAAACACCCAGCCCAAGGTGCAAAAACAATCAAAATGAAAATATGATGAGAAAGGCACTACCCAAAAATTCAACCAAAGACAGGTTTCCTATCATTCCACAGACACTTAAAGTTAAACCACAGAGACCCAAGAAGACTCGACAATCATCAAAACCTACCCAGCAACCACCAAACCCAAAAATCAAGCAACAAAGGTTGATGTACGTGATTGTTCAAGGGAAAAGCATGTATGTACGTAGCTTGCAGAAGTACATCACATGTATGTACGTGTCTTTCAAGCAAAAACCTGTGTATATGTGTTAAAACACAGCTAGGTTAAGGAGAAGAATGAAAAACTTGGACTCAGAGTGAATAGAGGATGTCAAGCAATCATACGACAAGAAATTCAATATGAATGAGAGCAATCTAAGGAGAAAAACACTCCAAACCCCGAAAAAGAAGATTCTATCCAGTATGGTTGCCAATTATGTTACGAGGAAAATATATCTATGGCTAGGGGTAAACCATAACAGATGGAAATGACTAAAGAAATCAACTCTAATCTCAAGCATGCTATATAAAAAAATATTCTAACAAGACAATATAAGAGGCCTACCTCGTCCAAACGTTCGATGAAGTCCACCGTTGAGCACTTGACCCAAAGAAATATACCTGCAACTAGTCCTCAACAACCAAGCCATGCAAGCATGTGGTGATAATAAATAATGTTAGCACATTCAATAGCATAATCCATCAACATTCATAACAAATATGCCCATGGAATAATAATTCAAATATTTGTGAGATATTAAATGGATGAGAAAAGAGTATTTCTATTAAGATATAATCAACAGAAGTGAATGAGTTACATACTTCCTTGTCGGCATGGTTTGGAACCAAGAAACTAAGTTCCTTCCATCTGGGCCTCCACCACTTCAATCCTCCACCAAAGGCAGGCTCATATGAGAGAGACAATGAAGCTCTTAATGAGTAAGGGAATATGTTGGGGGTTTAACAATGTGTTCATACTTAAAGGACAAAGGGATGCAGACTCAATGTGAAGTGAATAATTTCTCCAAAGTAACTTTGCTCTTAAAGTTGAATTCTTTCTCCTCTTTTCCATAGCTCGGATTTGGCCCATTTATAGCCTTCAAGTGGAACTGAAGGGCCAATTCAGAACATTTCCAGTATATGGAAGGCCAAGGATCATTTATCTCATGATGTGACATGGAAACCTGACTCCATTTTTTAATTTTGGGCACATTTCCCTATGTGCACGGGTTGTAGTGGTGCAACCTGCGTATACGCGTGTTGTAATATAGGTAAGGCACGCATATGTCCAAAATCATGTTTTTAGCTTTGGGATTTGCAAAAAGGGACTTCAAGTCTACATAGGGAAATAGAAAAAGGCCCTATGTGCAAGATTGCATGGGGTCAGGCAAATCTTTCTATAACAGCAATAAGAAAGAATAAGTCAAATGTAAGAAGACCTAATAGAAGCTTCTGCTTCTAGAAGGATATTCCTCTAGATTGTTCTTTTGGATAGATAGATTTAGTATAAACAAAAGTAGAGGGTATGAGAAATCATGTCTTGGATATTATTGTAATAGAGCTCTTCTCTACTAGAGGTTTCCCCCTCGAAGAGGCAAGTGAACATTGCTATCAGTAATCAAAGTGCTCTTTCTGGTGTTATTCTGGAATTATTATGGTATTGTTCTTATTATATCATTGTTTCTCTGCCATTTCTAGCTAAACTATTTTTTTTCTGCATGTTATTTTATATCTAGAATACTACACTAATTTACTAAGTGGGTCGAGGCTATGTTGGCATTTAACAATGACGGGGAAGTGACTGCACTTTTTTTTTTTAACCAGATTGTAGCCAGTTTTGGTATTCCGAAGGAGATTTTCATAGATCATGGCAGTCACTTCCATAACAAGATGATGTCTGAGATAAAATAAAAACTAGGGTTTAAGCAAGAAAATTTGTCACCTTACTAACCAAAGGTGAATGGTCAAGTGGAGGTTGTTAATAAGTCTCTCAATACTATTATTCAACGGACGATCAATTTGGCCAAATCAAATTGGAATTTGATGTTGTACTCGACACTTTGGGATTATCGAACCTCATTCAAGACTGCTACCGATTTTTCTCCTTTTCAACTTGTTTACAAGCTGGAGGTGGTCTTTCCCATAGACTGCCAAATCCCCTTCTCTTAAGTTGACATTGGAACTACTGACCGACACTACTCCACTTGAGGAGCGCATTTTATATCTTGAGTAGCTCGATGAGAAGTGTCGAGATGTAGCCTTGGCCAATGAGTCTCACAAACAACGTGTCAAGTGTCAATATGATCGGTCTGTCTGCCCTCAATTTTTCTCTAAAGGTGATGTTGTCCTAGTCTATGAACAAGATAAAAATCCCTTGGGGGTAGGAAAATTCAAACCCATGTGGTTAGGGCTGTTCATTGTTATTAAAGTTTTAGAAAAGGGTGCCTATCAACTGGTTTATTTCAAGGGTAACATTTTATTGGAACCTAGAAATGGGATCTACCTTAAGAAGTATTACGCTTAGATCAGTGACCTCGGCATGACTTCTTGTATATAATGTATAGATTTATTTATACAGTCTTGTATTTTTGTTTTATGGACGTGTTATTTATTGTGTTTCTTTTCACTCTGGAAAATGTCAAGTGAATCTGAGGTCTATGTTGGGTTCACAGACGATGCTAGCCTACACACTCGGAGGCTTGATTCTGCAACTTGGGTGATCTTTACACCCTTTGATCAGTTGATTTCTTCTGGAGGTATTTTTCTGGGCGAAGCAACCAATAATGTTGTCAAGTATAGTGTCGTAATAGAATTACTATGTGATGCCTTGTCACATGATATTTCTCACCTACAGGTTTATCTAGATGATCAATTGGTCGTGTCTTGGTTAAATGGAGTATACCATGTCTAAGATCCCACCCTTCACCGACAATTCCTTAGGGTACATCTCTTATAATGTTATTTTAATTATATTACTTATATTCATGTTTCTAGGAGATCTAATCAACTAACTGATACATTGGCTAATCATGTATTAGATTGGAATTTTTCTCACATAAAAGTAAAAGCACACACATACATGCACATGTAAATACATTTGTACAAAATGTTTATCCATCAGGAAAAAATATGTATGTATGTATGTGTATATATATATATATATATATATATATAATAACGTGTCCAAAAAATAATTTCATAAGTACAAAAGTGGGCCATAAAGCCTCAAATAGAGTCGATATACATCATTGGGCTCAATCCCTCATAATATAATAGAGTACAAAAGGTTCTCTCAGCACATATGTGGTCTAGTACTAACTATGGCCTAGGCCTATTGGCCCTAATATAATGAACTATGACGTTCACAAGACGCCAAAATAGTTGAACCCAAGTCTTGGGTACCCCTACAACATGTGGTTGCATGGTCGAGGGAAGGTCCTCTATCTCTGCCATCGGCACTACACGAGTGAGAGTTGTCATATTCTTCTCTACTCATCGCAGTACTTTGTCAGCCTCTCTCGCTGGTAGTCCTCCTACTGTTGGTGGTCTGACATCTACTCGTGTACGACGCCTGGTCCCGATGAAGTCGGTTGGTCGTACTGGTCCCACATCTGTATATGACAGATCATTGAGTTAGTACTTTGACATTACCATAAAAAGGATAACATTTAAAAATTTAAAAGTAAAATAAACTTTAAAATGTGTTTACCTATCTCTCCATGCTCCTCTAGGCATATCAGGATCCCTCAGGAAATTGATCCCTATGTAGGGGTAGCCCTCAATCACAGGAATTTGACAGGCCCACCAGTCAAATAATTTGTCATCAAAGGCCTCATGTTCTCTCCCTGCACCCTATCGAGGTAAAAAAATTTCCCACTTGCATAATGTCGAAAAGGAGGCAATATGGCCTTGTATTGTCTCTCGCGGGCTAAAGATTTGCACTCTCTCGAAAAAGAAAGTGCACAACACAGTCCCAAACCTGAAATTATTGTTCATTCTTTTTTGGCATTCAGTCAATTTGTTTTTCATATATGTGAGCATTGTAGTGCTCCAGTAAAAAATGGTGGTGTCTAGACACTAATCTGCACAATGCATCTATGCATGTGAAGCCTGATGAAGTGTTATGGATCTCATGATCCACCGAATCATGCAA
>JASDQU010019937.1:12295-32955 GCA_032191745.1 Picea mariana
TATGAATTGGCACCTGAGATCCTACTTTCTCAGTGCCATCCTTGAAATACATCCCAATGTAATATTTTATGTTGTGCGGACCTGCAGGAAAGGTCTTGAAGTTGACTAGTTCTCCCCTCCTGGAGAGGACGGTCAAAAATTAGATATCCTCCATCGTCAGAGTCAATGATTGGCCCTCTAGCATTAAGGCCTATGCAACTCGATGCAAATACTCTATCAGATGGTTCAGTATCCTAGATTTTTCCCTTGTGAAGGGACAATGAAAGAATTTCCACATACCACATTGCTTAAGCATGGCAATGGCCCCTGGATCATCCTCTACCAAGACATCTAACTCCTCATGTTCTCTCTCCCGTTGGTGAGCATACATGTTGTTGCAAAAACATTTGTGAGTTTACTCCCTTGTTTATTTTTTTTGAAATCTTAAATAGATGTATGTGGTTTGTATTTAATACAATCATGTATGTACGCGAGCCAAGTGTTATTTTATTTGTGTATATACACGTGTTGAGCATGGACAACCCACGTGCACGCATGCCTAACCTTTTTACTAGGGAGCGCACCCTCTAAACAATGAAATAATAAATAAATAATGAATGAAAAGACCGAGAGAGGTCATTTTTACTTACTTGGTTCAAGTTTGAAGATCTTTCGTCCACCGTAGCTCCTCGAATTCATTTTTTAAAGAAGAGGGTTTTTTGGATTTTTGGTTATTTTCCAATTTGAAATGGTTAAAATGAGTCGTCCACCTCTATTTATAGAATTTTTTGGCTCTTTTTGCCCTGGTTTGGTCCTCTTTTTCCCTATTCGTGGTCCGATGGGTACTTGAGTTTCTTTTTGAGATATTTTTGGGTCGTTCTAATGAACTATTTATTTTGGTTTGGTGTTTTTTTGATATGGGTTACACTTGCATCATCATGTGGTAAAGTTTGTTTTCGAAATTTGCATATAGGTTAGGTTCTCATCACCTTGCATCTTTCATATTGTTGATTTTTTTTTCACTTTTCTATAGGATTGATCCTACCGAAGTGCAACACAAAACCTTCTATGCTTCTTCAGAAGTGTCGTAATTAGGTGGTAGAGCCTTTCTCTACATGTATGCCCTAGATAGATCCTTTACTACATTTTGGCATCCATGCTGTGATTTTTTTTCCATGGGCTTGAGATTCCTTTTAGTCCCACTATGATTGTATATCAAAGCCTTGTTCTTCTTCATCTTTTCTGGCTCATACCCGAGGGACTCCCTATGAGAATGGTTTTTTGTCTTTCAGGCTCGCTTAAGCTTTGAAAGAAATATTTAACAAGAGCTTATTTATTCTTTTCGGTATTGTTTGGATTACTTAAGAAAATAAGCCCCCCTGGAGTCTTCTTTAAGCCCTTTTCAGACTCTCTAAAATTGAAAATATTGTCGAGCGATATTGTTTCCCTTCACGCTTGCCAAACTATAATTTGAAGGCACATCTGTCTGGCAGTAGTTTACCCCTTTTTCGGTCCAGATGGTTAATTTACGAATAAAGGTATGCCCTAGGAGATTCAGTTTTCTAGGAGAGTATTCTCAGGCGTAAGTTTAACCTTTTTTCGGGCCTAAGGGACTAAATTTTTGAAAAAGAGATATTATCCTTAGTTTTGGTTTATCTCTTTTTTGGGCCTTGCAGATTATCTATGAAAAAAGAACCCCATTAGATTCCATAGTTAATCTCTTTTCCAAATCCCTAAATATGAAAAGATCATTGAGTGGCCTTGTTCCAGAAAGAATATATATTTTGCATAATTTTAACCCTTTTTCCGACCAATAGATTATCCGGGAAAAAGCTACACCTCGGGAGACATGTCTCACCAGGAGAGTTCTCCTAAGTTATATTTTATACTTTTTCGGGCTAAGGAAACTAAACTTAGAAAAAGGTTGTGATTCCATAGTTAAGCTCTTTTCAGAATCCTTAAAATTGAAAATATAGCCGAGTGATCTTGTCTCAGTCACACTCGTTAAAATGGTTTTTAAGAGACGTCTTTTCGGTATAAGTTTAACCATTTTTCTAACCGACTGGACTAATTACAAAAATAGAACACTCTAGGGTCTTCTTTTAGTGCTTTTCAGACTCTCTAAACATGAAAAACCAATGAGCTTACCTTCTCCAAGCTCGTAAAACTTCACATGGAAGGAGTCTTGTTATGTCATACTTAATCCCATCACATGTCTCATCCTTGCATCTTTGGCCTAATGTCGACTTCATGTTTCTATTAACTTAACCTTCAAATCATTCCTTAAATGTAAGCCTTGTAGCACTTTTCCCCTCGCGATCTGACACCTTGACCCATGGAGGAATTTTACCGATTGTCCTTATCCTAAACATGACTCCTTGCACCAAGCATCAGTATGTTCCATGCGCTTGGAACTAGTTTGTTTTCTTGCAACACTCGTTCCTCATTTTTAATGTGGCATTCTTTTATTCTTTTTCAATATCGTTAAAGTTTTGAAAAAGACAAAAAAATCAAATATTCCAAAAAGAGGGGATGGGATATACATTCTCTTTTATCAGAAGCAAGATCATCACCCTTGGACAAAGCACATCCTTATGTTTGTTTGCCAAGCATTGGGATATAGTATGAACTTAGGAATTTGTTCTCGTTACATAGAGTTGTGTCCTCCTCTGTTTGGTTACTCTTCCAAACATATGGAGAGTTTGTGGTTCTTCATGTATCTTGGACTTATGTCAATAGTACGCTTCCTAAGTCTCATCATTTTGTCGTGCTTTTTTCTAAGGGAAGTTTTATCCAAACTGAGTTGGCCATTCTTCAGTTGATCTCTTGACCTTCATAAGTCAGCCATCCCGAGACTCCAGTCAAGTTCGGATTCAAAATCAATGAAGTTTTGTGCCTGATGATTGAGATCATCTAGTCTTTCCCCGATGGCATGTCGAAGACCTGATAGTAGTGAGTCTTACACTCCTATTGTAATCCTACCTAAGTTTTGAAGATATTGAAGTTGTTTCTCGAGCTATGAAGTCCTAATCTCCAGCCACATGCGTCGATGCTTCTTGAAGATGCATATCATATTGTACTTGTATATCTTTAGATGATCTTGAGATGTAGATCCGGTGTGTATTATTCACGGCTAAACTTTATATATGTATTCATATTTGTCTCTTATTCATATATGACATGGATCTACATTTTATTTGATCGGAAACCATGCTTTTTTCATCCCGAGCACGGGTATGCCCCCCTCAAATATATTATCATTATTTTGTAGATGAAATGCTCACGAACACTTGTCTTGGGCTGAATCAACTTCATGCCTTCCCAATGTGTAAATATTTTGTAATGTATTTCGACCATCAGTTTCTCTTCTGACCTCACACATTAGGGGGCATATATTATAGTCCAAAATTCCATATCTGTGCATACAAGACATTGGCCCATCCATTTGCATACTTTTCTAAAAATACTACTTAGGCTTCCTTCTAAAAACCCCTTTTCTGCATAATGTACATGCCCTGCTACACTAATAGCTTGCGTACACACATGTTTTGCATGCTAGTTATCCCATGTACACATGCATGTTGCATGCTAGTTAATCCACGTTTACCTCCAAAAGTTGCAAAAAATATAAAATTGTAAGGAATTCGGTGGAGTTTATGGGCTATCGAGGGTTTCCTAACCATTTTACCACTTGTAGCCCGTCCCCAAACTGAATAACCATCTTTTTCTCATATAAAAAGAGGTCTTGGAGAGTCATTTATGAACATGAACAAGAGAATACGAAAACTCTACCAAAATCCTTTCCCTTTCTTAGCCCAAGATTTGCATCTCATTTTGAGTTTTAGCCTCAACTTTCCCATACAACCTTTCTCCTTATGTAACCATTCCTCCTTCCCTTGGTGATATGTTGGTTGCGATAAGCTAAGGTGGGATTGATGCACTTGGAGCCACAACAAAGGAGCCCGAAATTGGTTTGTAGAGAAGTCGCTGACAAAAGTTGTAACCTTTTTTATCTTAGATTTGAATAAAAGAGATTATCCTTGTCCCAAAACCCTATGTGTACATATTCTTGTTAATTTGAGCATTCATAGCTATGTATATACTTTTAAAGTGGTTGTTAGAGATTGTACATGTTGTTGCATTGTATTTATAACCCCTTGTGGGTCAGCTTTGGGAGGAGATCTGTGATCTAGGAGGCAATGACAAGCAAAAGAGATTGACTCCAACCGTAAGGATTGAAGGTGAACTCATTAACCCTCTCTTTCCTCTCTCTCTCATCACTTGGTTTAGATGGGCTTTGGGTAGATTAAGGGTAGATCAGTCTTTTAAGGGATTTATCGCTCTGCCTATTCTTTATACCCAATTTATGGGGATTATCCCCATAACACTTCCCCCTTCCGAAGTGAGGAATCTCCAGTAAATTCATAATGCCAGAGTTGTAAAGTTTGGCTATCCATTGTTTGGGCTCCATTCTCAGGATTCCTTTCGAGGTTGACCCCCTATTTTCCATGTAAACCTCCTGCGCAATCTCTCATAATTTTGCTACTTCGGTCACATTGTGGTCAGTGTACTTCAACTTGGGAACACATCCCAACATTATTCTACAACTACGATCAAATATAAAATGTGGGGAACTGACAATAAAATATGTGTTTGTGTGTGCAATTTCACCACTACTGCCCTTTTCTTCGATGGTCATGTGGTTGTTTCTTCTATGGATCCTTCCTGCTATATTTTTGCATTTGTGTCACGGTCATCTTCAACCTCCGAGGATTCCTTTGTTCTAGGGTTATTTGATGCATCTGCTTTATCTAATTTTGTACTCTCAATGTCTTCTTCCTACTCATCATGTGTCAGTGCCATTTTTGGGTTTGTTGTATTAAGGTTTAGTGTTTCCCTAGGGTTTTTCACTTTCTTCGCTTGGGGCGGCTTGGCTTACCGCTTCTTCTTCTGGGTTTTTCTCCTCAAACCATGTTGGACTGAATGATTTAGTTTATGTTGTTGGATTATATTCCACATCAACCACCCCGATCGTCTCCTCCATCGATCTATTATTGCTTCTGGTCCTTCACGTGAACTGGCTTGGTGCTTCGACTTTTGGCGGTGACATTGTTCAAATTCTGGAAAAATTATGTGCAAATCAGCTGGATTCTTCACAATATTCACCCATGATAAAAACATGTTCACTTTTTCACTCCTTTTCTCAAAAATAGCAAGTGTTTTTCCTTTTCCATGGTTTTCTCTTGTTATAACCTCTGTCATAAATGCCCTGACGCTATTTTTTCCATTCACTAGTTTTTCACTTTTCTGATTATTTTTCATTTTGTCGCGCAATGTTTACTTTTCCTGTGCAAAGTATCATGAATTCTATCACACCAATTTACTGTCTTCTAATCTTTTTCATTCTCAACTACCTGTCTACCATTTATTCCTCTAACTACTTATTTTTTGGCATTTTCTCATTTTTCTAGTTTTTTCTTCTTTTTCTACTTTTTCTTTTCCTTTTCTTCTTTTTCTTCCTACTATATACATTATGTACAATTCTATTTTATGTTTTGTAATCACTAAGGGTTAGTAGGTCGACTATCCCTATATACTTTCATTCGACTACCATTCACCATTCCTTGTATCTCCTTTCCTGCTAAATCCTTCAGCGACACATCACCTCCATCTGTGATAGAATTTATCTCATATGTCCCTAGCCAATGCATTCTTAAATTCCTTAGGTGTTGCAAGTATTTACTGTCATAGAGGAGAATTGAATCTCCTACTTTGAATTTCTTCTTCTTAATATGCTTGTTATGTCAGGCTTTATCCTTTTCTTTCTGTACCTCCTGATGGAAACTAGCTATGATTAAGTCTTCTTCTAATTCCATGAGTTGAGACAATATTTCTTGTGTTGTGTCTCTTTCTGTCATATTTGTAATTGTTTCAATGCGTAGACTTGGTATCAAATAGTCTAAGGGAACTACTACTTCCTTTCCATACACCAATCTAAAAGGTGTCTTCCATGTTAGCTTCTTGCATGTGGTTCTATAATCCCATAACACTATTGGTACCTTCAAGTCCAAATCATCCCTATTTACATTACAAATATTGGTCAAGGAATTCTCCAATATATTGTTGAATTCTTTCATTGTTCCATTCTCCCGAGGATGATAAGGATTGCTCTTCTAATGATGTATCTTAAATTCTTTCAACATTTCATGGAATGTACTTTTGATAAAGTGATTCCTTTGATTACTCATCAATATTCTTGGACATCCAAACCTTGTAACTACATGTTCAAATAAAAAGTGTGTTGCAATCCGTCAATGGTGTTTCCTCAGCCCATCAAGTCAAGTATTATGTCGTTGTAATAATATATCTAGCTCCTGATCTTATGGCTGGTGGATTAATTGGGCCTACAAAGTCTACTACCCACTTATCAAACACTTGCAAAGTTGCTTGAGGTCTCAATGGCATGTAATCTCTCCTAGATGGTTTTCCAACTCTCTGACAGAATTCATAGTTTTGACAGTACTCCTTTGAATCCTTATGAATTTTTGGCCACCATAATCTTGCGCGCAATACCTTTTTCACAGTGGCCTTCCCTGCATACTGTCCTCCAACAATTAATTCATGTGCTTCTGCTAAAATGATAGGTCTTTCATGCTCCATAACACATCTCCTCAAAATGTTGTCTGCACAATGTTTGTACAAGTGACCTGCAATCAATTGGTAGTATGCATCTCTGACCATCATTTTTTTATTCTATGAAGTATTAAACTCCTTTGATGCAAATCATGTACTCAAAAAATCAATAATGTCAGCAAAATAATCATTAGCTATTTGTACTGAAAACAATTGTGCATCTGGGAATTTGTCCTCCAAATTACTTGGTTCCTCTCCATTAGTTATCCTGGATAAGTTATCTGGTCCTGCATTCAATCTTCCAGGATTCACCACAAATTCAAAGTTAAACTCTTGGAAAAAAAAGTAGCCATCTACATATTCTTCCCCCCAACACTGGATTTTTGACTAAATATCTAAGATTTGAATTATCTGTAAACATCTTGAAGTGTTTCCCTAAAAAATAATGTCTAAGTTTCTACAATGCATACACCATATCTAATACTTCCCTTTCTATAGTATTGTAGTTATGTTCAGAATATGATAATTTTCTACTTGCAAATGCTATAGGGTGATCTATATCACCTTCTCCTGGATGAGTCAATATTGCTCCTAGAACTATTACAAATGCATCCACATGCATATGGAATTATTTTTCCCAGTCTGGAAACACTAAAATTGGCATTGTCACCATCTTCTCCTTTAAAATATCCAAACTTGTTGGCACTTGTCATTCCACTGATATTTAGTATCCTTCTTCAGTAATTTCTCCATTGGTGCAATCATCTATGCATATCGCCTTATAAAATTCCTATAATACCTTGTTTGACCAATTGTACTCTTCAACTAGAGCACTGACTTCGGTGGTGGTAAGTTTACTATGACAACAATTTTAACAGGATCAACCAATAGACCTTGTTTACACACCACATGCCATAACAAAATCCCAAAAGGTCTGCTGAAAATACATTTATTAATATTCAATGAAATATGACACTATCTACATCTATCTAACATCTCTTAACACTTCCACATGATCCTTTAATAAACTAAATAGTGTCCAATCATCCAAGTAAAGCTCCAAAAATTTATGAATAAAGTCTTTAAAGGAAGCTACTACTACCCTTGAAAAAATTGCAGGTGCATTCTTTAACCAAAATGGCATAACTATGTATTGGAATAATACCCATTCTGTAGGAAATGTTGTCTTGTGTCTATCTTCTAGTGCTATCCTAATCTAATGATATCCTAAAAACCCATATGTAAATGAATAGGCTTCTTGACCTCCTACATTCTCCAAAATGGGGTAGGAAATGGATCATGTAAGAAAGCATCATTCAGTTTTCTTAGATCTACATAGATCATGATTCCCCCTTGCTTATTTTCCTAAACCACCATAGGGATGATCCATTATGATTATTCCAAGGGTTTTATGACACTATCCTCTAACATATTTTCAATTTCTTCCTTCACCTTCTACTTATACTTTGGATTTAACATGTAAGGTCTTTGTCTTATAGGTCTAGCATTTGGTTTCAAAGGGATCTTCATCTCTCCAAGTTCTTCTACTAATCCCTTCATCTTTGAAAATGTCGCTGGAAACAAATCATTGTACTCGTGCAGTAACTCTGTGATTCTTTCTACTGACTGATTATCCCAATAATTTCTAATGCTTACAATCTTTGGGTTTTCTGTAGTTCCAATGTTTACGTTCTTGATTTTTAATGGTGCAGCATAATCTTTTGAATCTAGATTTGGACCTTATACTTCCCTCTCCCCTTCAACTTCTGGGATCTGGATATTGCATGAGTTTTCTTCTACTGGGTCTTCTTCTTTAGTGACATGATAATAGTGTAGCAATTGTCTAACTATATGTTTCTTCTGAAATGTTGTCACAATCTCCACTTCAAGTTCTTCGAAAATCATGTCTCTTACTACCTTCATTGTTGTATCTATCTCTAGAATTTCATGCTCAAAGGAAAATGTAATCACAAAATTATATTGTATATCTTCCTAATTTATAGTATCCCTGCGTTGTTCATGTTCTATGTATCAGTTATTTGGACTTCCTTCTAATGTGTGAATAAAATGATGTGGCCATTCTTCTTGTGGTACTTATTTCCATTGAATTATACATATTTCTACATGTTCTCTGGGTTGTCCAATTCCATCATATTTATCCTCATATGTAAATGTGGATGAAACTGAAAATATAAGATCTAGCTAGCAAAGGACATACACAGTATGCAGAAAAATGAGAAAAGACAGAAACAAGAGAGAAAAAATGGAAGAATTATATTAATTGTATTCCACACTCATTTAAAATAGATATAGGCTACATGAGTAACTAATGCTCCATAGTAGTGATCTAGAGATATCTAGACACTCACTGACAGACATTGGAGTAAAATTCCACCTAATCCTAGTTAATTGATCCATGCAATCATTAGTTAATTGAGTCATGACTTCCACTAGTCTAACTAAGTGTAACTGACTCTAAACTGAAGAGGAACATCCTATTTTATAATGGAATATTCTCTAGAGAGAATATTCTCATCTAATAAAGAGTTCTCAACATTGGACTGCAAAACTTAGGAAAATAATCATAGGTGAGTGTGTAATATCTCCAACACCCCCCCTGAACACTACCAGAGTGTACATGATGAATGGGTTCCAACAACCAATGCCATGTTAGGTACCCATTATAAAATGCATATAAGAATGAAACACTAAAAATTGAGGAAATAGGGAAAACCTCATGGGAANAACCTCAAGGTACAATGCATAAGAAAAAACAAAAAAAAATGAGAAGGAACAAAATAAGTTGCTAAGTAATTGTGTCCTTCACTCCACAAAGACCTCGCAACTGTGCAAGTTTGTGCTTGTTGAAAATTTTGTTGAATATGTAGATGTCTACATGGATCTGATGAAGTAGATGCACCAGTGATATGTCCACACATATCCAAATTCTCTTTTTCTAATGAAGAATATCCAAATGAAATTTGGAGGAAACTTTGAAAATCGTGCGGCCGCTTTTGGAAAAATGCTGAAAATTTACGGATTTTAAAATTCTCATAACTTCACTTCTCGAACTCCATTTCGGACGATTGTTTTTTTGAAATTGGGAATTTTTCCAAGAGGAATTCAAATATACAATATTTTTCTGCAAATTCTTGTCATAAAATACTAGAATTCAATCTGATGTGTGCGACTACCCTTTTTGTCTCCTAAAATGCATGCATGGTGCATGCATGTTGCTCCTGAGATGCATTCATAGCGGATGGAAAAGTCCCTGCATGTGACCCCTAATATGCATGAAATATATCTTCCGCATGAAATTCAAAAAACAAAACTGAAATGGAGTAGACATCATCTGCAATTAATGGAATACAAATTTGTGCAGATACTTGTGTAGAAGACTCTTCATAATAAGAGGCTTGATCTTCTGATGGTTTCTCTTCTGGCTCTATATTTCCAATCTCCTACATGCAATCTTCACAATCTTCTTTATTCCTTAATAGAACCTCCAATCTGGTCCATAATTCATTTGGAGTTGATTCTTGTGAGTTATCATATACTTGGTGGAGAATTTCTAGAGAAATAGACAAGCAGATACATCCTATGGCCATATCTTGTCTATTGAGAAAGTCATTTTTGTCATCGGTAGAATCGGGCTCTACCTCGATTGCCATAGTTATTTGTTACAAGCCTCTACATTTGAGCCAAAGTAGAATTTTTGGCTTCTACTCCAAATATTTATGAGGCATGAGAAGTATTGTCAATGAATAATCCATATTTTTTGCATTCTTCAACCTTTAATCTGCAAAAAGGGTTTGGTGTGTCTTTTTCCTAGTAATTTGTCAACTCTGATACCATGTAAATGTGGATGAACATACATAGATAAGATTTATCTAGAAAAGGATATACACAGTTTGTAGAAAAATGAGAAAAGACGAAAAACGAGAGAGAAAGGATGGAAGAATTATATTAATTGTATTCCACAATCAAAGAGTGAATAATTTACAATATATATAGGCTACATGAGTAATTAATGTGCCATAGTAGTGATCTAGAGAGATCTAGACACTCACTAATAGACATTGGAGTCAACCGCCGCCTAGTCCTGGTTAACTGATCCATGTAATCATCAGTTAACTGAGTCAGGACTTTCACTAGTATAACTAAGTGTAACTGAGTGTAACTGGCCCTAAATTGAAGAGGAACATCCTATTTTGTAGGGGGATATTCTTTAGATAGAATATTCTCATATAAGAAAGACTTCTCAACATTGGACTGTAAAACTTAGGAAAATAATTATAGGTGAGTGTGTAATATCTCCAACAATCTATGCTCTTGTCCTGTGCTGAATCTGATGCACAGTAATCTCTTGCATTGATACCAGTTGTTGATCTTCTCTTTATGTGTACCCCAACAACTTGCAGGTGTAGCTTTCAAAGAAATATATAATACTAGTAATCTTTGATTTTCTACTACTTCTAAATCAAACTTCATTAAAAATTCTTTGAAGTAATTCAAACCATAAAAAGTAGGAGACTATCTTACCTCTGAACCAAACCATCTTAGCACACGTGTCATTATAGCACATATTCTGGTGGATAACTCATGTAGTCGATGCTACCATTTATCTAGTCTTGTGTCAGATTCTGAAGCACAAGAAAGAATACTCCTCCAACTCAATATTCCATCTGCAATTGGTTTGATATAATCCTCTTCATGCGCAGTAGTTTTATACAATTGATTTATTTCTTCTATAATAAAATTTCCTGTCGCAAGTTCCACATACCTTCCTCTTGATTCAAAGATCATATTCCTTATATTCAAATTGATAATATCCTGGTTATCAAAATCCTATTCCAACCCCAATAATGTTGGATATGGTGAAGTGTTATCTACTATGTCAATCACTTCAAAGTCTTCCATGGTTCGCACTCCATCTAGATCTGCGGGTACCCCCTTCAATCTACCAATTGGCACCACTCTATGCTGATTTTCTAACTTCAACTGAATAGGTGAGAATCCCAATGTAGGTCCTCCCATAGCTTCCCATGTCTTCTTTGGAAGAACATTGACTTCAGACCCTAAGTCTAGTATAATATCCCCCATATTAAAATCTCCAATGTTTGCATTCAACCTAAATTCCCTACTTGTTCTTTTCTTCTTATGAACCAGATTGACCCTCTTGGGTTCTAATTTCATTTCTTCTCCATAATTTCACTTCTCTAACAAACACTTTAATATTTGTAAATAATTTATGTCATTCAACAACTTCAAACAAGACCCCAAAAATTCTTAGATTACTTACTTGTTCTGATGATTTCTCTTTGTTATTCTGGTCAAATAATGGAGGCATGCCATACACTAGTATATCATCTATTGGCTTTGTTCCTGAAGTCAACACAATGTTTTCTTTCAGAATCTCCTGTCTAGATTCTTTGAATGTCTCCTTCTCTTTGCATGCATCAAACTTATGTTCAGGTTATGTATTCTTCCTTACCTACTGGTACTAGTCCCAATCTTTCTTTGCTACATCTCCTCTTGTCTTTTCTCCCCCTTTAGTAACTATGTTGATATTCTTCCCATCCTCTTATTTGTTTTCCACAGAAATCCATTGGACGTTCTGATTATTCCGGTTCCTCTTATCTTCTATATTTACCAAAAGTGTTGGACATTCTTCTGTCTCATGTTCTGTTGCGCGACAATACATACATGTCACAGGTGGCTGTGGAAAATATCTTTCATAGTGTCTAGGTTTCTAATAGTTGTGACAAACTACAAGTCCTCTACCTCCTCCAAAGCCTCTTCCTTCATGGCCTCCTCCCATGAAGCCTCCTATGTTCCCTTGATTGTCTCCATGCAGTGTATTATATTGTGGTCCCTGAATGTATTGTGGTTGTGCATTATTGTACTATGGTGGTGTTGCATATTGTTGTGTGTTGTTATACTGCAGTGGTGATCCAAACTATTGTGATTTATTGTACTGTGGTGGCACTGCAAACTGATGCACATTACTATACTACGACTATTGTGCATTATTATACTCTAGTTGTTGCGTAGGTTGTGCTATCATTAATTCATCATGCACCCTATATGCATCTGATGTCCTCTACGTCATTATCTCCAAGGTTCTACAATCCTTGTCTTCGTGTCCAACTGACTTGAAAAAATTACAAAATGTACTCTTTGGTATTGTTTGATACTTTTGCATCATGAGATAGTGATAGGGATCATGTCCATGTGTTTTTCATATCTCACAACATGGTCCTCCTGATGATAATAGATTTGGAATCCCTATTCCTATATATTTCGTAAAGGTTGGACACTCATTCTTATGATGACCTTTTGTTCTAAAAATGTGCACCAGACATCTTCCCTCTTTTCCTTTCCCTTATTTTGATTCAACTAAAATGTTAAGTTATTCAGGTCTGCTCTCATCTCTTCCACAGTTGGATCTGTATGTTTATATTTATTTTCCTCTAACTACAATGCTTCTTGCAAGGCCTTAGCATGGGTTTGGAACTTTTATTGCCTCAAAGGATACTTCAAATGTGCCAATAAAGAGTTAACAAATAAATGTCTATGTTGCATATCAGTAATATGGTACTTCAATTTACCTTTTAGTCTTTTGAAATTATGGTTCACCTCCTAGACTGATTCTCCTAGTTTCTTCTTAATCTCTATCATCTCATTCATGAATTGATCCTATGAACTTGGTTTCTGAAATTCATTTATTAATTGTATCTTCACCTCTACAATGGTTGTAGGTGCTCCCGTTGGATTATTTACTGTGAGACCCATATACCAATCCAATGCACAATCTCTGAATGTGATTTCCAATTTTGCAACCTTTGTATCTCCATTTGTAATTTGCTTAGTTTCCCATATCTTCTCACAGATAAACAAATGATTTTTTGGGTCCTCTGACCCTTCTCCTCAGAAATATGGCAACCTAATAGTTGGATCTTGTCCTTCCATTGTGAAGTTTGGTGTACTACCACCTCCACATAGTGTAGATACTTGAATGCTAATTTCTGAACTTACACTTGTACTTGAGTTTCCACTAGACCCATGTCTTGTAAAAATCCTTCTACCATTAATCACTTGTTGGTTAACCAATTTTCTTCTTCAGATGTCTTAGTCGCACATGGGGTTATGGGTTCCACATAATTCGGATCTGGAATGGAGATTCTTCTTCTGCAACGGACTCCTGACCTTCGGTTTTCCTCTCATATGTGGCGTGCAATATTTCCTCAATCTTCCCTGTCGCACAGAGATCCTCTACCTCTACCTCATCACTGTCCAAGCCCTCTCGCTTGGCTACTGCCCTCTTTTTCTTATTGATCTTATACTGGTAGGGTCGTTTGTTGTGCATCACTCCTGATTTCCTTATTATTTCCCTAGTATGCTCCTCATCCATCATTATAGGGTCCATTGCTTCCTTCTTCTAGCCTATGTCCAGAGCCCTCTCCATTTCTCGAATATTCCTATGCACGCAGAGTGATTTAGTTGTCTAATTCCATGGTCATCACGCCTTTATCATGAAATAATATCTTGATCGACATGTAAAGAGACCTAATGTACCTTCCTCTTGGTCCCTTCAAGAATTCTTACTCTGTAGTAGTATATGATTTCATTGTATCGAATGCAAATTCAGTAATAAACCCTCTAGTAATATTGTCTAATAAAAAATCCATTCCACACGTGAATTTATTATTAACCCTTTCCAACCATGTGATATTCTCATCAATTCACTCTACTGGACTTATCCGATTAGTTGGATGAGTATCCTTCAACCTCAATAACCACTCCTATAATAACTCTAGAAAATAACAAAAATATGCCTCGTGAAAATTAGTAAACACATACCTTTGCACATATTGGCATGGTGTATACCTAGAGATTTTATTATCTTTCTGTGCAAACTCCATTTGTTTTTTCTACAACTATCTTTTAATCTCTTTCTTTGTTGGGTTCCATGGCCTAAACATCCCCTTCTACCACTGCATTCTCTTCATTAAATCCCCTCCAATCCAATTTGTTGAGTTCCAACCAGCAACGAAACCATTTGTTGGATGTATGGGATGACCCATTTCTAGCTTAGTTCTCCAACAAAGCCCTGGAAACCATCAGCCCCTCTGGTAAACCAGAAGGAAACACTACGCACAGAGTGCACAACGCAGTCTCAAGCGAGATGGCTGATGGGTGATTGCATGACCCAAGTGTCTGCAATCATGGAACGGATGGAACTCGTGGGAATGTTAAGCATTTTAGGCTTCTTCTACTTCAACATTCATTTTACCATATCAACATTCATCATATCTACTAGTCTATCCATTCAATAACATTCATTTTGAAAAAAACATCACACTATTCCATTGCACATTGTAAATAAACTTCAACTTTTTCCTTCATTTATTTATTCATTCATCATCAAGCATATAAAATCAAAACATAAGAGATAAAACACATAGAGACACCATTTTTACCGTGGTTCACCCCCTCTGGGCTACGTCCACAAAGATCTTCTTCTTATTTATTATTCTTCATCAAAAATGTCCCGCACTCCACACATTACATCATGGATTTAGTACTGGTGAGGCTGACCAATGTCGCACCAAGCTCCACAACTTGCAACCTGACCCTCAATTACATCTCAAAAACTGACTCCATCTGAGCTCTGCAACTCTCAACAAAACTAGTACTACGACTCAAAACTTATTCAACACTGAACTCAACCTCGCCAAAACTAGATAAACTCAAGACAATATATATGATCGATTAATACCTCTAGCTACCTCATACATCCTTTATTTATATTACAAAGATGGGTAAAAACCCTTACATCATACTCAAAAACCCTAATTCTAAGTGGACTCAACTTGTCCTCTTTATAATTGCCTTCATGTGCTAATCCATAATTTTTTTGTGTTTCTTTTCCTTAGTTCCTATCACACGCTTCTTCCTTGGTCCATTCAGCCTTGTTTGTTTCACTGTATCTCGAACCTTACCCCAAAATTTTCTTCTCCAACAATCATACGGGGGAGTACCACTATATGTTGAAGGAAATTTCTCCTGCGTCAATAGACCTTCAACCCTCAAGGAGCCACAATTCCTTGATCATTTTCTCCCCTTATTTATTTTAAGCCTAAGACCCCTTGGTTTTCCTCATGCTTGTGTGAAGAATATTTTTGGAGTCCTAAAGTAGTTCTGAGTGGCCCAAGGATGGTGGAATCTAGATGGTTGTTACAGAAGGTGCCAGTAGTGCATCAGGTATATCTTTGTGTACCATTGTTTAATTCTAATTAAAATGGAGATATCTATTCTTTCCCTCCCTCTAACTTTGTGTTAATGTTCAATGATTGATCTCTTTCAATATTTGGTTAAGGTTCGAACTTGCCTGATAGTTAGTTAAGGTAGTTATTTCATGTTTACTTCTTGTTTTTTCCTACTAGTTTGAGAAAAGTACTTGTTTCCTTGTGTGCGGATCTGAGAGCATGGATAGGAGTAAGGACAAGTGGTGTGAGTTCAAATTAAAGGATTCATCTCCAACTAAGAATTAGGACCAGGTAGGTCCTTTTGATAACTAACTGGTAATTGCATTGAGTTATTGTGGACATACCTTAGGGATTGAACTGCATTGCTTTTTTATTCGATTTGTTATTAGTCCACCCTAGCTATAGGATTTGTTTTATCCACAACACCTTCTCTAAAATTAGAACAAGGAGATGTGCTTTCACCAAAGCATGTTTTCCTTGTAATGATAACTACCTATGTGGCTAGTGGTCAATCCTCCTACGATCTAAAAATTCTAAGGAAGAAGGGAGAAATATCTGTGAGGGTTGGCCTTTTAGTGACACACCCATTCTTTGCATAAGTGTGTGAAGGTGGGTTGAGAATATTTCCTCGAAAATAGCGTATCCCCAAGGTTTAGCTCAAACAATTATCATACTTTGCAATAGTCATAGTGCTAAGGGAGGTTGTAATATATATTCCCACCAATGGGTCCTTTGGGGTTATTAGTTTGTTTTCTAACTAATAGTTAAGATGTTTTCCATCCATATATTCTAGGGTGGTGATGGGAATACACACACACACATCCCCAAACGTTAGCTTGATTTGTATATGCTCTTGTAGAAAAGTTCACAAAGGTATTGAGATCAATCCCATTGATCTCCTTGGGGTTACCAACTAGTATCTCAACTGGCAGTTACTACCATCCTCTATTTGAAAACCAACGAAGATGGAGAAATTTATGAGGGATTGATAAGGTATTGACACCATCATTTGAAATGTTGAATATGTGGGAAAGTAAAGGACTATACTTCTCTAGAATGTGTGTGTGTGTGTGTGTGTGTGTGTGTGTGTGTGTGTTAATCATGTCAATTAACCAACAAGTGTTGAAAATGAGAGAGGAATTGAGGGCATGAGTCTTTATTGGTTATGCTCCTCCTCTTGGTTGTAGGCCTTATTAAGTCCATAGCCTTTGTTATTCTTCACAAGTCTTTGGAGTCCTTTGATGTAGGTGCATATGGATTTTTGTTACCATTGTTTCTGTGTTTTCAATTCAAAGGGTTGCTTGAGGTTGTCCACAATGATTCATTGGTGGCAGGGTGACGAATGGGGGATTTCCCTTTTTTCTTGGGCATGGCTTGTGGTGGGTGGCTCTACATTGGTGTGCAATTTTTTCTCTGTCTCCTCAAGGGTTTTTTGCATGCCTATTTTTGGTGGTGCTTGGTTGGTATGTTGTGGTTTCCATTTTGGTTCTTCCTCTGATGGTGGTTTCCTAAGTGGGGCATCTTCTCTTCCTTGGTTGCTAGATCTACTATGGTCATTTGGTGAAGTGGGGCTTCCTACCCCTCTTATTTTCCTTTGTATTGATGGTTGGGTAACCAAGGGTTTTGGCCCTTTGGTTTGTAGTGGTATTTTGGGCTTGGTAGGTTCAAACTTTTTTTCTACATTTTTGGACCTTTTTTTCCATCTTTGATATTTTTTTTTGCTTCTTGGGCCACTCTCCCCTATGTGTGTTTTGGTGCTTGTGTTTTGTTTTGAGTAGACTATTTTGGTATTAACGTAAACAAAACCCTATATTCTCTACCCTTTGAAAGGTTCATGGTGGCACTCAAGGCTAAGATTCTTGGTGGCACTTGTAGTTCTCTTTGGTTGGTTTAATATATTTGGATCCTAGTCTACATTATATGCACGTCAACGCTTTTGTTGTTTGGGTTGAGTTACTCGCAACTTCTTTTCAGTTTTAGTGTCCTCGGACATGTGTTAAATGTAATTTCACCGTTTCTTCTCAAAATAAAGAGATTACAATTTATTTATTTTTGGGTATGCTCGTCCTTTTCCTGCCAAAGTTCCCGTATGGATTTAAAGTGGTGTGCTATTAGATCCTTCTAAAATGGCTTAAATGTAAGCTGAATTTAATCCTTCTAAATTTAGAAGCTTAAATGTAAGGTGAATTTAATCCTTCTAAAATTAGAAGCATATACGGAAACGACATAGTCATCGTGCCATCCAATGATCACAGCTTTGAAAAAATTGAATACTTACATTTTGTGTTGCCCATACAAAAGTCCGTCTCCCTTATCTCTAAATTTTTCCACATTAAAAAGAGTTTTATTACAAATAACCCTTTCATGTGGCCTCCTCGTCTCCATTCGGTGGATAATCTTCATTGAGTACTTGCTGTTTGAAAATCTCGGTTCAAATCTTGGTGTATTTTTCTAATAGTGCAAAAGTAATCTTAGCTTTATAATTAACTAAGTTTAAAGGAAAATTAGTTACGAAGCATAAAAAGAGAAAGAGGGCCTTTTTGTTTTCTTTTTTGTTTTTTAGAAGATTAGTATTGCATGCTTTGCAGTTTACATGGTATTCAAATGGGATCACATTTGCATAAATTGAAAATTAAATAACAATGACAATAATGGTTGGGATACTTGCACACCTAATGGTTGAGTAGTACTTATTAATTCAATTAAATGAAGGAAGAAATCTCCATGAATAAAATCTTGAAGTTGATTGTTATATCAATAAATGATAAGTTACGGTATATATAAGATAGGGAGGAAACTCATGTTTATAACAATAAAATACATAAACACTAACCCTAAGCTTATGTCAGGTATATATGTAATTATTATATAAATGAAACCTTTGTACACATATGACCTTATTATAAATATGTTATCTATGTCATGATTAGGCACATAACAATCACTTTTAACTAACCACCTTCAACCATCTTAGGTTATGGTTAGCCACCTTTAACTTTCTTAACTTATGACTAAACACCTTTAACAAATAAACCTATGATTATATACCATATTCTTCCAATATAAATAAAGTCTATTTGTTTCAACTTTCTCAATAAAATAGACTAAACTAATAAAAAAAATTCTAAATAAAACACTTAACATATTAATATGTAACCAAACTCTATTATGATTTCTGAAATTATAATTTACCAACATCTAACTCAAATATGCTTTCTATATTTTAACAATAGAACAATACGATAAGCCTCGAAGCCTTCTTCTTAAGGAAGGAAAATGGATTTATATCATTTGTATATGAGTATTCACTTTCCCTCCCAATGTAAGGACATGCAAGGGATACAACTAAACACCTTAAATCTTATTGGCATTCACCTCTTAGTTATATTCGGAATTCAAAGTTTATTTTCAAGATTTAGATTACCATTTATATCATATTTGAAATTCAAGTTTTATTTTAAGAGTTAAATCAATACTTAAAAGATAAAATGATTTTTCTAGTGTTTTAAATTCATTTTCATTCATATTTTCAACTCTCCACCAAAGTAATATGTTATATTTAATTAATTAAAATAAAATAAATCAAAAATAGTGAAGTATTTTCAATGTCATGAAGTACAACAATTCTAATTATTTTATATTAGTAAGGTCTGATTATATAGTTAATCAAATATATATTATAGCATTAAATCATGATAATCATTTTTACATCCATATTTGTGAATGTTTTAACAAATCTCATTACAAAGATTAATGACTTATTTTTCAACAAAATACAAATGCTTTATTACAAAAATTATATACCATTAATTAAAACATGCATGTACATAATTAAACACTTATCAAGCTACCATAATCTTTTTCTACTATAATTAAACACTTATCAAACTACCATAATCCTTCTCTACTATATAATTAAACACTTATCAAGCTACCATAATCCTTCTCTACTATATAGTAAGTTTCTTTCTCTACTATATAGTAAGTTTATTTATTATGTAACATGTTAACCCCAAAAAAAATCTTATATCCTCCTTTAAATTAATATTATCCCTAAAATTTATATTTTAGAGAACTATCCTTTTACTCTTATCAATAATCAAACATGTCACTTATTTTTAAACATAACTAGAGTTTATAAAATAATAAGTAACCAAATGTCATTCTATCAAAATAAACCAAATATCATTACATTAGAAAACATCACCTCATCAAAACAACAAATATTAATTGACTCACCAAACTAAAACATTCATGATCAACTCATTAATGACACGCGATTATCATTAAAATTCTAACAAGTTGGATGCCACATTCCAAATAACATTCTAATCAAAACTTTTGGGACAAATAGTTTAAATATATTAATTAATTAAACACATTTCATCTTACATCAAGTGTTATCATCAAAATATGGAAATTCAAAAACCACCAACTAAATTACAAATATTAATTCATTAGTACTCATTAACTTGACTAACCATGGTCTTTTATGGTCTTTTTGTTGTCACCACTCATAGTCTTTTAGACTCCTCATGCATAAGGACAAACATTAATACTCATGGGATTGACCAAACCATGGTATTTTGATGTCACCTTTCACAACGCTTTAATGTCATCATTCACTTTGGTCCATTTGACCTCATTTTTAACAATATTTTAGTCTCAGCCTTAACAATATTGTATTCTCATCATACATTTATTGCATGAAATCATTCATTTCTAGAATCACTGTTATGAAAACAATATGTATGAAATCTTTTATATATATATATA
>JASDQU010019939.1:0-21850 GCA_032191745.1 Picea mariana
TAACATGAGTGGATTCAAGAATATAAGGTAGGGAAACACAAAATCTACAAGAGTTGAATAGAGATGACATCTTCCCTTTTAATTTGTCCTTACGTCTTTCAAATCTATTGTTCGTAAAAAAAGAGAGTTAATGTCCCTAACAATTTTTTTTTTTTATTTGGTAAATTTGGGGAACATTACATATGGTATCAGAGAAAAGGTTACAGCACTTCGACCTTAAACAGGGACAAAAGTATCTTGTTAACACATATTTTTGTTTTATGAAAAACTAACAAAACAATTATTGTTACAAACAGAAAAATATTTATTTTTGTTGTAAATCATGGAAGCACAGAATGAAGTAGAGATCAGACTCGAGGAGAATCCTGAGCAAAGGCCTCCTGAAGAACAAAGGAAAAATGTGGATGGAAGTTCACCTACCGAGGTTCTGAAAACGATGATAAATCTCATTGTGGAACTGTAATTTTTCAAAGCGGACAATGAGAAGCTGAAAAAAGAACAACAGGAAATAAATCAAGTAATGTTGTTGAGCATAGTAACAAAGAAAATCCAGAAGGAAAATAATGAGGAAGAAGAGGTCAGTAAAAGGGCCTCCAAGAATTCTGGTCTTGAAGGAGAAAAACGAGACAACTCTTTCGAAGGTACACCATTAGTAGAAGATAAAACAAAAATAGGAAGGAAAAGGAAACAGGTGGACCATATTGAGGGTGAGTTTAAGAAAATCAAACCGTCCACCTTTGACGGGGAATCTAGAATAGGGGAGGAGGCTGAAGCATGGTTATTGGACATTAAAAGATATTTCCAAATCTACAACTATTCCAGAAATATGAAGGTCAGAATGGCCTTCTATAATCTGAAAGGAAAAACAAGCATATGGTGGCAGGATCTAAAGTTGGTCAAGGGCCTAAAGGAAAAACAGATGGAGTGGTCGAATTTTAAGAAGTAATTTAAGAAACAATATTTATCTGAAAGTTACTATGAAAGAAAAATTAAAGAGTTTTATGAGCTACGACTCAGTCATATGGATATGGATGATATGATGAACAAATTCCTAGAATTATTAAGGTTTGTGCCTTACATCTGGGAGGACAAAGTAAAAATCCAACAATTCCTAAGTTGTTTACCCCATTCCTACAAGGACATAATTGAATTCTATAAACCCAAGTCTTTTAGTGAAGTTTTCAGGAAGGCCCGAATGTGTTACGACCAATACAAACAACGATCAAAATTTCCCAAGGCTTGGAAGGATAAGAAACAAGAGAAAATGAACCAGCAGAAGAAGGGATATCATCTAGCCCCTTTCCCGAACACAACAAAGAGTTTTCCAAGAAAATGTTTTCACACAAATAACCAGAATACACAAGGAGGTCGTAAACCAGTATACCTGGGCATAAAGAAGTTCGGGGACAGCCCCAAAGAACTGTTAAAATGATGTGAATGTGGAGAACATCACTTAAGGAAGAGTTGTCCATGTTTGACTTCAGCAGCCACGACTATGGTGCACAATCTACCAGAAGCCTCTGCAGTGGTAGATGTAGGCAGAAGCTTACATTGGATCAATGCAGTCATGCATGGACGGCAAGCAGATCACCAGTCCACTGTAGTGGAAATTGAAGGTAAAATTAACAAATCTCGTATCTCTTTCTTAATTGATCCTTGAGTTACATTTAGTTATATCACTCCTGGTGTAGTAGATTCAAATAAACTTAAAAGAACAAAACATGAAAAATCTTGGCTAGTACAACTAGCAACAGGGACAAAAAGAAAAGTATCTGATTTTATTTCCGGCTTTGAGTTCAATTTAGGGGGTCAAAACACAAAAAAAAATCTGAACATTCTATCATTAGGGTCTTATGACATCATTATCAGAATGGATTGGTTAGAAAGGCATAAATCAGTTTTAGATTGTTATGAAAAATCACTCAAGTATAAAGATGAAAATGACACTATTAGGACAGTTCAAGCTATAGAAAAACCAATCTCAGTTAGGCATATTTTAGCAATGCAATTTAAGAAGTCCAAGAGAAAAGGCTATCAGATTTATGCTATACAAGTGACAAAACTGTTGGAAAAATAAAATAAACCTATCTTAGAGGATTTTTTTGTCTTGCATGATTTTAGAAATGTGTTTGTTGATGAGATACCTGAATTGCCCCCAAGGAGAGAGATAGAATTTTCTATCGATATTCTACCTGGTTCAACTCCTATATCTAAGGCGCGTTACCGAATGAGTTTATTCGAATTAACATAATTAAAGATTCAATTACAAGAACTGTTGGACAAGAACTACATTTGGCCAAGTGTCTCACCATGGGGAGCACCAGTCATTTTTGTTAAAAATAAAGATAGAACTCTGAGATTATGCATCAACTATAGACAATTAAACAAAATTATTGTTAAGAACAAGTTCCCCTTACCTAGGATCAATGACCTGTTCGATCAAGTAGGTGGGGAAAATATTTTTTCTAAATTGGATTTAAGATCTGGTTATCACTAGGTTAGGATAAAATATGAGGACATAAGTAAAACTGCATTTAGACCAATATATGGACATTATTAATTTGTTGTGATACTGTTTGGTCTCACTAACGCGCCAACCAAATTTATGTGTTTAATGAAAAACAATTTCAGTCGGTACTTGGACAAGTTTGTTTTGGTATTTATTAACGATATCCTAGTCTATTCTAAAATAGAAGAATAACATGAAGAACACCTAAGGATAGTTTTGCAAAATTTAAGAAAACACAAACTGTATGCTAAATTCGATAAGTGTGACTTTTATCAGAATAAAATATAGTACCTCGGACATGTAATATTTGAAGAAGGTATTTTGGTTGATCCTGAGAAAATAAGAGCCATCATAGAATGGTCAATCCCTAAGGATGTAGCAAACATCCAGTCGTTCATGGGAATCATTGGATATTACCGCAGATTTATAGAGGGGTTTTCCAAGATAGCATACCCTATCACATCATTACAAAAGAAGGTAGCCAGGTTTAACTGGTCACAAAAATGTCAGGAAAGTTTTAATAATTTAAAGGAATTGTTAACAACCACACCGATTTTAAAGGTACCATACCCAGACAAAGACTTCACAGTCTATGTGGATTGAAGCAAAAAAGGTCTAGGTGGTGTCCTAACTCAGGAAGGGAACGTTATTTGTTATGAGTCCCAAAACTTAAAGGAACATGAACGAAACTATGTCACTCATGACTTAGAGTTGGAAGTTGTAATACATGCCTTGAAGATGTGGTGACACTATATAATGGGGAAAAAAATTATGTTATTGACTGATAACAGCGGTGTGAAATTTTATTTAGTCAACCAGACCTTAACACAAGGCAAGCAAGATCGTTGGCCTTCTTGAGCGAATTTGACTTTAAGGTAAGACACATCAAGGGTAAGGAAAACAAGGTGGATGATTCCTTAAGAAGAATCATTAATGGGATTTTTGAAATAAACATTAGTAGGGAAGAAAGCGATCTTGAACAAAGGATAAAGGCTGCAGGTAATAATGATGATAATTACACTAAAATAGTGGCAGATTTACAGAATAATACAAAAAATCCACACAAAATAGATATGAGTTTGGACATAATGGTCTACTATGATTTAAAAAAAGAATATACATGTCAAATTTGACTGAATTAAAGTTAACAGTTTTGGACGAAATACACAAGAAACCATATTCTGGTCATTCGGGATACCAAAAAATGGTAACAACACTAAGGAAACTATTTTATTGGCCTAATATGAAGGGTGAAACAACAAAATACTTATCTAAGTGTCAAGATTGTCAACAGGTGAAGGTTGAACAATAGCATCTAGCCGACCTGTTGCATCCCTTACCGGTGCCAGAATAGAAATTGGAGATTATATCAGTCGACTTTATTACATGTTTTCCTATAACTCAAAAACATAATGATTCAATTATGGTGGTAATCGATAAGCTTAATAAGTCTGCACACTTTATTCCTATAAATTTTACTTTTAAATATATTAACATTGTTGAGATATTCATGAAATAAATTTACATCTACTTTTTGGAAATAATTGTTTGCAGGGTTAAATACTAATGTGAATTTCAGCGCAAGTTATCATCCACAAATGGATGGGCAGAGCAAATGAACAAACCAAATCGTGGAAGATATTCTACAAATGTACGTAAGGACAAAACCAAGCAAGTGGCAATACTACCTACACTTGGTGGAATTTGCATACAACAGTGGTTACCAAACATCAACTAAGATGAACCCCTTCGAAGTATAGTACAACAGAAAGTGTATGACTCTGATTAGTTGGGATAAACCTGTTGATAGAATCATGGTGGGACTAGAGATGATCTAGGAAATGGATAGTACGGTAAGAAAAGTACAACATAATTGAAAAGAGGCATAGGACAGATAGAAAAGTTACGCGGACCTGAAAAGGAGACACCTGGAATTTCAAGTGGGAGACCACGTCTATTTAAAATTCAAAGCCAGAAGAATTTCACTAAAGATAGGTAACTATGACAAGTTGGCACCCAGGCTTTGTGGTCCTTTCAAGATCTTAGCTCGAATTGGACTCGTGGCATATCAAATTGCACTTTGTGCCAATATAAAAATTCATAATGTATTTCATGTTTCTTTGTTAAAGAATTATGTTCATAACCCTACTCAAATGATCGATTGGAATTTGGTGTAGGTGGAACTAGAAGGCGAGTTCCAAGAGGAACCTCTGCACATTCTGGACAAGAGAGAAATAGCACTATGGAATAGAGTCATTGCCCAAGTAAAAATGCAATGGAAGCACTTTAGTCCCGAGGAGGCCACTTGGGAGTTGAAGGGAGATTTGCATAAATCTCATCCAACCTTGTTTCGAGAAAGGTGCGAACACTGAGGATAGTCTTGTACTGAAGGGGGAAAGGATGTAACATCCCCCAAAATAAATTATTTTAAATTCTAAAAATAGTCAGGAATTTATTTCTGTTTTTGGTAAATTTGAAATTTGAAAAATTATTTGCGTTTATGGCAATTCTGAATTTTGAATTTAATTAATTGTAAATTATGATTATGATTGTTGGGAAAAGATTTGATTTGACCCAACCAACCTTTTGACAATGACACTTGTAAGAAAAAAATATTTGTATATTTATTGTGGATGGACAAATGGAACAACCAGGTTGAAATCAACTGACTATGACTACATGAGTGAGGAACATGTTTGAACTACCTCAGGGTTGAATGTTACAAGTGGAAAATTAGGAATTTGGCCATTGGCAACCCCTGAAAAATTAGGAATTTGGAAAGATACAAAAATTCCCAAGGGGAAAAGACCTAGGCACAAATACATTTGGATAAATATAACATATGGGAGGAGGTGGGACGTTGCCTAGTATGTTGGGGAAATAATTCTCTCTTGTTGTTATGAACAATATTTTCTGAGTGTGAGGCAAGGAGAAGTTTGCTGAAAACTGAAGGACTATCACTGAGTAGGAGGTCTGGAGTTCTCCCTCATGGGTTCATGGTCAGGTTAGGGGGTGAACAGAGCAAGTAGAATTGTTGTTTCGTTCTATGGTTGGGAGTAACTGGGTTGTTCCTTTCGTTGTCCCAACTTTTGTTCAGATAAGTACTCMTWTCTATTGTTTGYTGAATTATTTTACTGTATGATGGCTAAGTGAAATGAAATTATTTGTAGGATGAACCTTGGAAGTTGATTCTGTTATGAAATAAATTAATAATGCTACTGAATGTTAACTTCTTAGGTACAGTGTGAGTGGGTTAACAAAATAAGTATTGAAGTTGATATGTATTATCTATTATAATTACAGTCTGATTTTAGTTAACGCATTCAATGATGAAAACATGGTGAATCAATTATGGTAGGTATCTAGTAGAAAATTGTAAGTCAAATAGAATTAAAATTCTAGCGCTATTTAAATTTCTTATCAAACATGTGAAGTATTTACACATAGATATTCAATTTTCTTTTCCAAGTAATATCAAATTGTACAAATGTTAAAGGATATTTTTGAAGTAAACTTGAATTTTGATATATATATATATATATATATGTATATAAACATATATATATATATATATATGTATATAAACATATTCTTGTAGGGTAAATATGCAAAACTATTTTGATATTTAAGTATACCAAACATAATAAATGCCAAACAAAAACTTAGAAGAAGTATCCATATATGCATAGATATATAAATATATGTATATATAGTTGTTGTAACAAATGTTGCATAACTATTTTCACATCTAACTACTCATACAGGAAGGTTATCAGTGCTTGGACACATGAGAAATGGAGAAAATATTTCATTATTATAACTATTCTAACTGTATAGAATTGTACAGTACAGTTATTCCACCCAACAAGGTCCTCGGATGATATACAATAACTCGAGAGAAAAGACTCTTTAAATTAAAATACATAATCGGTCCAGTAAGTTAGATAAGTAACCAAACTTTGCAATGCTATGATTCATAACTATGAAACAATTCAAAATCTTATAAAAGGGGGTTTTCCTTTCATGTTCATTCTATAAAAATTACAGAGATAAAGAATCATCCATCTATATGAGCCTAAACGAATTCATCCACAATGATATCATTCTGGAACATGATCATATCATTCCCTTAGAAACCTAGAGTACACTCTTAGGAGCAAAAAAATTAAACCTGAATACCTTTCCTTGCGCATGATGTGGTCCTGAATCTGGGGATTTTGAAGGTCAAAGTTCCTGCAAGGAAAGAATAAATTTCTAATTAGTAATTGTCCAATAGAATTTAAACGAGTATGCAACATAATTACTAGAGTGAATTAAGAAATGAAATTATACAGAAAGTTCACTTAACTTGCGAATTCGGGAAAAACTGATGTCCTTCTTCGATTCACATTATTGTTGAGAAAATGTCCCCAGACCGAAGGGGGAAGTAGACCAAAGACTTCCTGATGGGTACCCTTGCAACAATAAGGTTCCCATCATTATATTGGTAACCAAACCTTCTAAATCAAACCTTTTCAGAAATAAATAAATAAACAATAACACATCAATAATTGCAAACTTGAACTGCAAGGGCTCGTGTGGTATGTGTATGTCGAATGCATTAATCAAGTTTGAGTATCGATTTAAATATTTCATGTCAAAGATAATGCATTTCTCAAAACATTAAACACAGAGTTAAATGCTATATGCCAAATACATTTATCAAAGCCAAAACATTGATTGACTATCTATGCTAAAGAGAATGCATTGCTTGAAGTTTTAAATACAAAGTTAATATTATATGTTGAATACCAGGCATTGAATGGTATTTCCCACAGAAAGACAACAATATTAACAGAATGAAAGATGTTAACCCCAAATTTAATTACAAAATTAAATAATTACATGCTAGAGGGTACTTCTTAAACCAAATTTCCAGTACACAGACCCCACTTGATATATACATAAATATGTGTCGAAGGGAAAATATAGCAACACTTTAAAAATATTTCATACGTAGAAGCCATCTAGTGGGTTTGGGGAAAATCTACAGAATTGTGGATCCCTAAGAAAATCCAGCACAAAGATATCAAACAGAGATGAAGAAATGTTATAACATCTTATCAAAATAGAAATTGTTTCTTTCAAATAGGAAGGAACATGCAACAAACAGGGTGGAATTTCGAGGTGCAGACTGATAAATACATATACACTCATGATTTTTAGATAGCCATCGAGCTCAGGGAAGAATATTAGTCCGTAAGTCACGAAAGAACTTCCAACTAGGGTAAGAACCGTCAGTAGGCTGGGAGTGAGGATTAAATCCACCCAACACAAGAACCTTGTAAACTTCAGTAATTTTATTCCCATACCCTTCTAAGCCATCATTACAGACTAGAAATCCTGCGTAGTTCACAGAGAATCAACACTAGGTAACAAGGAATAAAAATAAGGGAAATCCACAGAAGAGAATAGAGGACCGACAACAAATAAACCCTTATAGAATTCCTGTGAAATATTGTTGAAGTCGGAAACAAGAAGGCGGAACACCGAGACTTCATAAAGGTTTTAGAAAAACACAATAGGGAAGTATCCTTACCTGGTTCCAGGTGGAAACCAGTTTGTAATTTAGTTATTTGTTCTTATTGCTCCCAGGACGAACCTTCTCCATGGTATATACACCACATCGACTCTCCATAGACATATTTGGAGAAGTTTTGTAGAGTGACAGAGCCGAAAGGAGGGAAGAAAACTTAATTAGACCTTTTCGGAAGTAAAGTGAGAGATATTTAATGAACTGATACCTTTCCATGTGTCTAATGGGAGGTGGCCCACTCTGCATTGGACACAAAGGCTAGACGATAGGCCTCAAAAGGGATCTTGCACATACCACCATTAAGTGACTAGATGGAGATTTCAATGTGACCTTGACAATCACACTTCTATTTTTCATGTTGATTTAATGCAAAGGAGGGTGATGTTCCAGGACTTTACATTCATAACTATCGAGGTTAAACTCTCATTTCAGTTATGGTGTAAGGATCGAACAATTATCGTTATAAAACTCATAAAGGAAGGATGTTACCTTTGGACCCTAACGATATCCAACCAACTCCATTAACGCTACTATAGATTAGGAACTAAACTCTTTTGATCCTTCATAAGTGGCCAAACTAAGAATAAACCTAAAGTCACATCTAGAGTAAAGGTTGTGACTTGATTTTACGTAAATGGTATGCATGATGGAACCCTTTATTTCACTTGACATCGTATTTGTTTTCCTATACACCTTAATACTATGAGGAAGGACGTGATTTCGTCAAGACTTCGGGAGATACCTGACTGAAACATTCATATCTTAGAAATGTAAATTATGAAAGGCCTGAATGTTGTAATTCATAATATATATATATATATATGTGTGTGTGTGTGTGTGTGTGTGTGTCTGTGTGTGTGTGTGTAAATATATATAAAGGGATTTGATAATTAGAAGATGATATATATATGTGTGTGTGTGTGTGTGTGTGTGTGTGTGTGTGTGTGTATCTGTATATATATATATATATATATATATATATATATATATAAATACTAATATGTATTTTGAAATAAGTAAGGAAATTTTTGAATACTGTTGATACTTTCCACTAATGTTAGAAACGTCAAGGAATTTGAGAGGCTAGGATTGGTAAGGACATCCCTAGATATGCTTATGAGTCTATATAACATGAGTTTCCTCAGGAATATAAGGTAGGGAAACATAAGTCTTTAGAGAGTTGAATAGAGACAACATCTTCCCTTTAAACTTGTCCTTACATCTTTCGAATCTGTTGTTTGAAAGAAAGAGATTTAATGCCCCTAACAATCTTTTTTTTTTGGTAAATTTGGGGAACATTACAGTAGATCTAAAATTGGAAGAAGAAACCTTAAACCTTCATCCACAAATCATACCTTATCAACATGAAAGATTAGATGTTTGTCATGAAAGTTTTGAATTATCTATGATACATGAGACAAATTTTGATGATCATATTGTGTTGAAGGATTTATCACCAAAACAGAGTGAAAGTCTTAAGGAAAGTGAAGAGGAATGTCTTGAGAATACAATTGTTAAATATCATATCTCAAGAGATTATTTTCATGTGCTCATTTATGATTCCTTTTACTCTTTATATCCCGATCTCTTCTTATATTCTGGTGGACTTAATACTTTACCCACAGTATCTTACTCTTTGCCATCACAATCAAATCTTTTCGATATGCCAAAATTTCGTGAAATTAATTCCAAACATAATATTTATGAAGTCAAATTTGATGCTCTTTCACTTTCATCACTCGCATGGAAAAATGACATGTTGCAAGATGATTTTACATGATTTATTGTTGAAAAATACGATGCACTCATTGTTATGGAGATCAAATATTCTACATTGCATATTCGTTCTTTCATTAGTTCAAATTTTAATGTTTATGCTTCACATTTTGAAACGATCAACCACCAAAGGAAACGTTCAAACCAATAATCTAATTGATGTCATGAATGCTCTTATGGTGTGTTCCCCATTGATATATCCATTTCATCAAAGTCATAGTTTGCATCCTAATTTTTGTGATAGGATCTTAGAATGGCTTGAAGATTCATATCTAAAAAATCTTCATAATAAAGATAAAGTTGTGCTTGATTTGTTTCTACATAAATATCTAGGAAGTGAACATGACATGAATTTTTTAGATCCTCCGTGTGAAGAAATGGATAAACAATTGGATAATTGTCAAGAGGATGGGGCACTTCGATGTTGGCTGATGGTTATGTTAGGTCCGCATAATATTGACAAGTTTTCCAAACTTACTTACACTCTTCCATGCCATTATGACCCATATCACGACAAGATTGCAGAATGGTTGGAGGATTCATACATCAAGAAGTTTCAAAAAAATGGTAAGGTCATGTTTTTTTTTATTTTTAAATAATATATAGGAGGTAAGAATGACATATTTCTTTTGTATCTACAAATACTAGATTCTTTTATTCTAATTTTTTATTTTCTATGCCTTGTAGGATTGAAGATGCTCTTGTGGTTGCACCGGAAATACGATTTTACTTCACGTTTTGATCTATTTAGTAGTTTAGAGAAGGTTTAGGAGTAGGTTTCCTTTAGTTTTATTTCTCAGTGTTTCTCTTTGTAATAATGAAGTCATGAACACAAGTGGGCACACAAAGAGAACCATAATATGAATGTTGTCACAAAAGTCCACTTTAAATCCTCTTCTCTTTGATTTTTGCTGAATATTTTTTTTCAAAAAAACAATATCATCATGAAAATTTTAAATGGAAAGTAAAGAGATAAGTAAATTTGAACTATCAATTCAACCCTAACCCAAGGTTCCACGAGTAGGACTGCACTCATATTCGTAAGGATTTTTCTATTTTCTTTTAGTCTCTTTGATTTTTAATAATAATGCTTGGTCAATGTAGCATCTTATGCGTCACTATCTTAGGAAAATAAATTCATCGCACATGTGATTTTTTATGATTTAGTTCTTCCTTTATTTTACAGTGGGATGCTAGTAGATCCCAAAGCTCGTGTTTATATTTCACCAATTATGTTTCTGAAAGTGTGGTTTTGCTATTTCGATCTTGTTTGTTTTGATATACTTTTGATTTTTGAATCCCATTAATAAAATCTCATTCATTTTGTTGTTTTTTTTTTTTTCTTTCTTTCTTTGATTGAACTTTCTTCTTGTCTGTCTTTTTGAATAATTGTATTTCTGATCAAAGAGCGATTGTCGAAGGAAGCGTTCATTTCAAGACTTTTTTTTTTGAAAGCAATTTGAAATAGTTCAAACAATTTTTGATGTTAAGGTCCATCTCAGATAATTGATTTGTAAGTCAGTTGAGTACTATGAAATCCTAAACGGTCTTTGTCAGAGTATTGCCCCTCAAATGTGTTAAGATATTTGGGAATTATGATTATCCTTAGAATTTTTACGCCATCCATATTCTTAATGAATCACTTTTATGTTCTTCACCATTTTCCATATGATTTATTAAATGACATATAAAATCTCTAAACCATGATAAAACTTCTAGTTTTGAAAGAAAATAAAAATAAAATAAAAAATGATCAATTGTTCACCTGTATTGCACTTAACCTCCAATATCACCCCGCTCTCTTTTTCATCAATAAATCTATAATTGTATTATTATTTAAAAGTGACATAATAGGGGTCGAAGCACTTAAGTGTAGGAAGTGTGTGTAAACCCGTCGAGGTACTGAACATGCTCGTTCAGAGTGGGTAAATGCACACATGATACCAAGACAACTTCGTCAGGGTACTGAATAGGCCTGTTGGCAGTGAAGCAATGTCGGGTTGAGAGGTAGCAGGTATATTCTTTTAAGTTAACTTTTACAGAAGTATACATCATGTGGATACAACTATTGGATGGGATTAAAGCATGTGAGTGGGTTAAATGACATCCTTGTTGAGGCTATGGATGCCTGCTAGCAGCAATGGCTCTGTCAATAGTATTGAAGTCATTTTATAAACATCGTGACTCTTTGATTAAAACACAACCTCAAGTTATTATCCTCTTTAAAAGCATTCTTTTCCTCTTTTATGATATTTTTCTATAAATCTGAGCTAGTCTTAACATTGTGTAATATTAAAGTGGATTTGTTTCAAAGCAACTTAAAATCATATCCAAGTCTTATTCTTCTTCCCTGCGATGAAATTTTAATAGGTTAGAGATAACGGCTTCACCCAGTAAGTAACCATTTGTTGGACCCCAACAACCCCCTTATTTTTCTTTAATCAAAATCTAGGGTCCCTCGAAATTTTACTTGGATTCTTCGATTGTTTCCCTTTGACTTGATTGGATTGTTATTGGTTTTTTTTGTTTCAAGGTTGGTTTGATTTTATATTCTTTTCTTTTTTTTCGTTTGAATTTTATGAAATTTAAATGCCATTTCGTTTTTCTTTCTACAGAGTTTTAATGTTGATGGATGGGCTTCATAATTTGGGATTTTTTATTATGACACATCTTTTCTATGACATTTGTTCGCATTTGATCAAATTTGAATGAGGGAGAGACGAACATAGAAATCTTAATTTAAATGAAAACCTTATTTTTTATCAACTTTTACTTTCGTTTAAATTGTGATTATGTTTTTTGTTTTTTTCTCATTGACAATCATTTTCACAAAATGATTTGGTAGGTTTAATTAATTAAATTATTTTGTTAGTTTGCATCTCATTTCAAAATAAAAATAAAATAATAAAAATGAATTTTTTTTAATCTATCATTTGTTGATTTTGTGAAAACCCAAAATTAATATTCGTGTCCTCTCCATCAACTTGAAGCTTCTAGAATTTTAATATCATATTTGAAATGCAAATATAAACAATGTTTGTTTAGAACTTATAGTTAATTTAAATTCATTTTTTATTTTATTGTTTTAGATTTTGTTTTATTCATAATTTTTAGGTTATTAATTTAGGTTTCTTTTTGTTTCACAGGTTTCTATTATCAGTTATTTGGTACGGATCTCATCATGGATTGATTTTATTATCTAAATACATTCAATATGATTGATCCAAAAATAATATTTGATTGTTTCCAATAAATTTATGAGCAACAACATATAAAATTTGGAAATGCGTCAAGAATAGATAGATGATTTTGCAGAATTGATTGCAGTCAAACCATGAGGAATCTGAAGAAACGATTGAAAACCCATATCCAAAATGGGCCTATTTAGCTTACCATAGAGGTACTTTCCTAAAAAAATGGACGATTTGAGAGATATTTGTGTCTCTTTGCGAGAAAAATTTCAGGTGGCGGAAATTATTAGTGACATCGAGACTGTTCATTCATTGTATAAATATATGAGAAAGTTCAGAGCCATAGGGATCCAAGAAATTGAGAGGAGGATTTTATATCCTTTCTCTTTTGTATATTATTTCTTTTGTAATTTTTTTTTCTCTTCAAATGGAGTAACAGATGGTTGGAATCTTTGGGAGAATGGACAAGTATTTTCAAATAAGAATATGGAATTCCAGGTTGCTTGATGGATTTTGTCATGCGAGTAAAATGGTTTCATTTTCATTGTAATATCTTCATATTATTTGAATAATTGATTATGCATTGATTTAAATTAGTTGTAGTTTGTCTTATCAATACATGGTTAATTGCTATCATTTACATATTAATTTTTTTCAATCCTTAAGAGTATATTATCCGAAAAGTTATTCGTGGACCATATGATGAACATATTTTGTTGAAACTATATGAGAAAACAATTTACTCTTTGGCTTTCATCCTTTATAGACTTTGAAGTGTTTTTTCATTTTCTTCTCATGTAATTTCTTGATGTGAAATGTTATATATTTTGAACTAGCTTTAGTGAGTTCTGCACATAATATTTTATATCATGCTTTTCTTTATGTTGTTCATTATCTTTTGGTTTAGTTTATATCTGTGACTGATCATATATTCAAGTATTTTGAGTTTATGTCTCATGCTAGATAGTTGGTAACACCATTCCTGAGAATTGGAATTTATTTCATTTTTAGTTATTGGACATTTCAAGGTCACAAGATATATAATTATTTGTCTTTCTTTCATTATAAACTTGCTCCAGAATATGAAACATTTCCTTGAATTTATTCAAGAAGCATTATGCTTTCTTTTATCATAGGTTTACAGTTGACACAGGTTAAGAGGAGCTCATACAAATATAGAGATATGAATTTAGCTTAGTACTACTGATCAGTGAGAGGATAGTACATGCATTGCTTTCTTGTATTCATATTTGTTTATATATGAGTGAGATGATGATTGCATTAATTAGCTTTGACTATTTCTATGTCATTCTTTCAATTGTATTTGCTTAGTATTTATTAGTTTAAAATATTTAAACATTACAAAAAAACAAAAAAAAAAATATGTTCTTACTTTATCTTATTTTGAAACATTATTATGAACATTCATTTTTGCAAGCTTTCAAGTAAACCTTGTAAACTGTATATAGATTGCTTATAATCATTTGTATATTCATGTTTTTGCTTATTAAACATGAGTAAGTAATATATCATTTGTTAGAATCATAGTTTTAGATTAGTTTATTTCTTTTACTATTTTTAGGACTTTAGTTGGCTAGCACAACCATTAAACCCATCGGGTCATTTCATTCCAAATGGCTTGGGTTATTTAGACAACCCCAGTCCAGATTTGACCTTCTAGTTGACGGTGTTTCACTTACGCCCATCAATAAGCCGAGACCCTTAGGATACTGAGTAAGTTCAAAAGATCATAAGAGATAGTGCAAATGTGCACAGAGACTCTGCAAGGAGAGTAGAGCCCAAGGACCCTTACAGGTTCAATTTTGTGTAGACAGCTCAAAGAGTGTGCACAAGTGAACTTATTCTGAGTTCAATATTAGGAGGAAGACACATGCAAGGCATGCACTAGGCCAACATGTATATGAGTGTTGAATAGGTCTGAGAATTCTAGACAACAATGCAATAGGAGCATTGCAAAGGTAAAGTATTCCAAATTTTCAAAAGTTCAAGAGGGAGAGAACAAGTCGAGACCCAACAGTTAGGCTCGCAGGTGAAATCTCAAAGGTCGCAAATTTTGATACTTAAAATTTTTCTCAGTTTCGGAAGAAAGTGCAAGATCAAGAGGAGGAGCAACAATAGTCATTGGATTAGCAACAGGGAAGGATATTTGGACCATTGAATTCCATGTCCAGACACCATAAGGAGCACTCAGAGAGAAGGAACAGATCCCAGTCATCAGATCTAGGTGCAAAGAAGCAACAATCGTTGGATCCAGATGTAAGTGCACGAATCTTAAATTATTTTTAAGTGCACAAGAGAGCGGGATATAAAAATTCCCGAAGCGATTCGAGACCATCCATTGTCTAGGTTGACAGGTGGTGAATGATCTGAGAGTTCGCGGGATATAACTCTGGAAGAATTTGCGTGGAGCAACGGGAAAAATTGTCAAATTAGTGAAAACATAAGTCATCCTAACTGTTGGTGCTAGGAAGGGCACGTAGTAGAGATCCATGTGTTTCATAGAAAAGGAACTCTAAAAGAAAGAAGAAAACAGAGTGGGAGAATTCTCAAAGAGCTGGGAGCCGAAGCAATCTTGGTCGTCCATTGGGACAGGACATGTGGCGTTAGATCAAAGCTTCGCTGATTCACTAATCGGGAAGAACATAGGTAGGATGAGTGAAACTTCCCAAAGGTCAATGGCTGGAGCTAATTTCAACTATTGATCTGCGAGGGGACGCATGGAGGATAGAGGTTCACTCTGTTGAAAAGTCAATCTGGAGGATTTGTTGGGTGTGCATGTAGATTCGGTCGAAGCCTGAATTCTGAAAAAAGAGGTTGAGTTGTTGATCTCCGTGAGGATCATGTACTGTTGATCATGTTGTCATCATTTTGAAGGATTGTTCCTCCAGAAGAATTGGTCGTCGCGTGATATGAAAATGCCTGAAGCTCTGAAGTTCCCTTTGGATAGGCGCCTGATCATAGTTAGAGGTCATATGGGGAGAGGGGGCCTAGAAGAAGGAGCTAGCGCTCGTTATTCAAAATTTAAAGGGAGAACAAGGGCTTAAGAGGATCCCACGGGTCTCACAGGACCTACGCCTAGGAGAAAAGGGGGGCTATGAAAAGTAATTTTGGGTTCTGGCAAGGGCTCGAAGAGCCATTTTGGCTTAACTTTGTGAATATCTTTGTCCGGGAGCTCGTAGAACCCCAGGATGGGAGGGGTGCTACATCATTATAGATTGTATAAACTAAGATTCATAATATTTTGTTCATAATAGTGTTTTTTTTGGTAAAATTTGACTACTAAATACTTGAAATTACAATTTAGAATGGAAATCTTTCTATGATAAGAGACCTTTGTGAAGTACATTTTGACTTAACATTATTCTTATTAACTTTCTTTAAATCACTTTAATTAAAAGGGTTAATTAATTTAATTAAAGGTGTTGTTTTGATTTTTTACATTTATTTTTTGTAATAACTAGAAATAAAAATTTGATATAAATCATTTAATTGTACAAATAGATTAATCACCAAAGCATATAAATTTATTGAGCTAAACATATTAGCTTACGGACAGCCTCATAACATATCATATTCCTTAGATTTCAGAAAACAAATACATAAATTAACATACCTGGGTCTGATGCTAACCCTCCATTTTTTGCTTGTCTTGTTGACCTTCGTGCTACTGCCTTGCCCAACTTGAATCCACAGACCAACTTTTCCCAAAACCGAGTTTCCACCATGCCAACTAGGACAACTACCTAGCTCCACGATACCATATGGATATCCCGGCCCACATGCCCAAAACCCCCAGCAAACCGGTGCCCCTGTACTAACCCTTCCCGACTACAGAACTCAAAACTCCCCTGCACAATCCCAGAGAACCCTCCAAAAATCTTCCCCGTAGAAAAAAATGATCCTTTGCTTCGTAACCTGCCCCCCTCATATCCTCATTCACTGCCCTTTCTCCTCGTTTATTTCCTTATCCCCGCATTCTTTCCCTTGTCCACATATTTAATGCCCCTTATTCAATTTATTAATGTTCCCTATCTGTTTATTAATGCCCCTTATCCCTTCTGTATACGTAACCCTTTTTTTAACAATATAATTTATTAACTCTTTAAATTTACTACCTTGTTCATTCAATGTGATAGGTAATTAGTTTAATTAATTAATTAATTAAACTTATAAAAATTAACTAATTAATAAATATTTAATTAGTATCATTATACAAATCTTGTTTAATTAATACCATGTTAAGACAATTAATCCCCTAATTAATTTTTACTTAATAATTCTCTAAACATATATTCTACTAGGGTTATTACATTTTTAAAATAATAATAACATTGAAAAATATGAATAGTATGAAATATTTTAATTATTATTTATTGTAAATTTTATCAAAATTTGCTAAAACTGTGTTACATTAAAGATGACATGGATATAGATTAGGAAATTAAAGTTTTCTTAAACCATTTTATTGAGATAAAACACAAATTTTATTATATATTCAATAAAAATGTAGATAAAAATTAAAATGTAAATACAAATTTTAAAACAATTTAAATATAGAAAAATGTGAAATTTGATTAAAATCTTGGATTTAATTGGGGGTTTATGTACATAAGACATGTTTATCTAGTAGAATTTTTTTTATAGTGTAATCAATTATTATTTGGCTCTAAATGAGATAAAAGATGTGAAAGTGAAATTCATTAATCTTTGGGTTAGGAATGAGTTTGGAAAATTACAAAGTAATGCTATGAATAGACAATGTTAACTCATTTTGTATTAAAATGTGAAAGATGATCTGAACTTAGCCATAAAATTGGGTTTAGGAGGCCTTGAAAAATGTGAAATTGGGTAAGTATTTTGAAATTGGGTAAGTACTTAATTATATTATTTTATTTTAATAAGATGAAATATATGAAAGTGAAATTCATTTTATTTCAATGTCTAAATGAATTTGATAAGTATGCAATGATGTTATGGATGTCATAAAAATTGAAAGTGAAATCCTTTCTTAGTTGGATATGAAATGAAATTGAATAATTAAATTGGGTTTAGAGGCCCTCAAAAATGAAAAATGTGAAATTGGGTAAGTATTTTGAAATTCGGTAAGTACTTAATTATATTATGTTGATTTTAAAAAGATGAAATATATGAAAGTGAAATTCATTTTATTTTTATGTCTAAATGAATTTGATAAGTATGCAATGATGTTATGGATGTGATAAAAATTGAAAGCTAAATCCTTTCTTACTTGGATATGAAATGAAATTGGATAATTAGGCAATGCTACTTTTGGATAAAATAAAATTGTGAGAGTGGAATCCATTTTTATTTGGGAAGGATTGGATGTGCATAATGATTTTAGGGATGAGATAAAAAATGAAAGTGAAATCCATTTTTTTTTTTTACAAAGCTTGGATAAATGCATAATAATATTAGGGATGAGATAGAAACTCAAAGTGAGATTCATTTTTATTTGTCTTCAAAATGAAATTGGGTAAGTACATGATGTTGGTGTGGATGGGATAAAGAGAAATCTATTTTCATTTGTTTAATTGATGATTACATAATCTTGAGCGAGATGAATTTTTTTCTTTATCATTCTTATATTTTTTAATCTTAATTTTTTAATATAAATTAATGAAAGATCTATCAAACTTTGGATTTGTGAAATATCAAGAGGGATCAATTTCTTGAAGTGTAAATTTTTCAATCTTCCAAAATGAATCTAAACTAGTCATAATGTAGCTCTATTATTTAAACAAAAAAATTACAACTTATGGGTTTGCAGATTTTAAAAACACAATCTTTAATTATTAATAAGATAGTTACTTTTATATTCCAACCATATATTTATATAAACATATCATATCCACAATATTTTCATTTATATATAATAAGACTATATTTGTTTTATTTTTTTAACAAACAACATTTTTCATTCATATATAAATATTTTTATTTTTATTATATTTATATTAAATAAGATATAATATTATATATATATATATAATACTATATATTCTTTTTAATAAAAATTCTATATTTATAAGAGATAATATAGTAAACTTTATTTGTCAAAGTTGATTTATCATTTTCAAATACTTATCTATCTTTTAATATTTTTTAATATTACTAAATCTATTAAAAAAAACTCATTATTAATATTAAAAAGATTTCCATACATATTTCCATAAAACATCTTTATAACTAATAAAAACATGTTTGACAATTCCATGTTTGAGATCAAAAGATGGGAGCTTAGCAAAATAACTTGAGCTAAGCATAATTACTTGATCTTACATATAATACTATGGAAAATATCTCAAACATGTTTGATGTAAGTGTAGCAAGATTATTTGATCTAAGCATAATTACTTAATCTTACATATAAGACTATACACAATATCTTAAACAAGTTTGATGTAAAGATAATATTGTAAACAAATTTGGTTTCATGTTGTTGTTTAATTGAAATATATTTATTTAATTTTGGATTTATTAAATATTTGTATTATATTTTTTAAATATAAATTTTTATTTTTATTTTTTTAAATATTATAAAAAAAAATTGAAAAAATAAATTACAATTTGATATTTACATACTAAATTATTAAATAGAAAATATTTATTATTATTTATTTTTTAAATAAAAGTAATTATCTATGATTCTATATGTGGGTTATTGTGCGAGATTTGAGAAACAGAAATAGGAAAATCAAGAGAGGTGGCCATGAAAATTCAAAAGAAATCGTAATTGTTTCAACAAGATAGTGAAAATGTCTAAGTGACAAAAATGGTCACAGTGACCAACTATCTAGTGGCCATGGTCGACTCGTATACATTGTCTCATAGAGAATCTCAATTCTCAGCGTAATTGATATAACCAAAAGAAAAACATAGACTTGGAGGAAACATAGACTTGGGGGAGCTAATCCAAATGCGAGCTCGGGCTCGGGTTGCCATGGGTGTTGTAGGCTGGGATAAATTTCTGACCGCAGGTTGGACACCGCTTACTTGTTGGAGCTTTCGGCATTGCGTCAAACATGAGGTCCATTCAGTGTCCTAGGATTTTCTCAATGTGTTCCTAGTCGTCAAGTTTCTGTCGAAGCTCAAAAATGAGATGAAGATGCTCATTCGAGAGTCGAATCAGGGTGGGAGGAGACAGGTCCTCCATCATTTCTGCATCCATCTCCAAGTTTTCATCCGTTGTTTTCATTGGAATATCAATTTTCCAACTCGGAAAAATTTCTTCCTCCACCATGCATTCTCCAGTGCCATAAAAATGATACATAGTGTTGGCTAGAGGGGCAATTTCTGGGTGAAAGCTAGGCATAGGGGCGAGCTTGTGAGGAGGGATAATTTCCTCCTCGACTAGGAAGTTTCCATAGTCAATTGTGGGATTTGAAGTTGGAGGCCGGGGTTGTTGAGGCCAATTATGGCTTTGGGAAAGATGAAAGGGGAAGAGTCTATTGCGTCTGGTAAGGCCATTGTAGTACAGCGAACCCCTTCTGGATTTTCCCCTCTCTCTTGGCATGTTGTGGACATTCACGTAAGGATTGGGCACAACACACAATGGAGGATTGACTGTGGATGGACTAAAATTCGAGCACAAGGCAAAAATGGAATGGGAGAGCCAACAAACACTCGAGTGCAAGGCAAATAGAAAGCCTAGGAACAATCGAGCACAAGGAAAAGATGGAATGGGAGAGCATTCAAGGGCACATGCCTTCATAGTGCCTCACGAAAGGCCTGAATGCCATGAAAGCCGACATGACTACTAGCCAGGTACCTTGCTTGATACACCCATTCGCACAAGGCACCATTAAATTAGTTTGAAGTGCCTAGTGCACTAACATTACTCCTAGGTGAGTACGGATCATTAAAAAACAGGAGAGGTTAATAACTCTCTATATTTCTGGTCATCCATTACAATCCACTTGTCACCCTATCCCATAAAAATATTTATTATTATAATTATAAATTATAAATTTTAAATTATTTTCATAAAATCAATGATTAAGAATTAAGTTAGAACAATGACACCTAACATTTTCTCCAAAATTCAATTGCATGTATTATTCTTCTATCTACGAAAATCTCATGTTTCCACAACCATAGACTATGTAATTTTGATATCCACAAACTTACTGTAACAGTCTATCATGTCAAGTGTGCGTGAGTTGAAGTTCTAGTTTTTCTATGTTATTTTCCGCGGTTAGACCAATATACATTGGCAAAAAGTAAATTTTATTCTTTTTTAGGTCAACACAAGTAATATTTATTTGTCATATTATATTCCACAAGCTTCGGAAAGGTAAGCATAAGTAATCAACAAGGTTTGAAAGACCCTCAAAAGATACTGCGTTCCACTTTGAAAGGCCCTCACACCACTCGAGTATAATTTTTCTATGTTATTTTCCGGGGTTAGAGCAATATACATTGGCAAAAAGTAAATTTTATTCTTTTTTAGGTCAACACAAGTAATATATATTTGTCATATTATTCCATAAGCTTTGGAAAGGTAAGCATAAGTAATCAACAATGTTTGAAAGACCCTCAAAAGATTTGGAAAGGTAAGCATAAGTAATCAACAAGGTTTGAAAGACCCTCAAAAGATGTGGTGTGAGGGCCTTTGAAAGACCCTCAAAAGATACTGCGTTCCACTTTGAAAGGCCCTCACGCCACACATGTGCAACCTTGGATTAAAAGACTTAGTAACAACACACTTTACAGTTCTATGTGAGACATTTCGATTGGATACCGTGTAAAAATAAGAAG